>VXCM01000220.1:17089-45982 GCA_014773175.1 Lucifuga dentata | reverse complement strand
ACACACACACACACACACACACACACACACACACACACACACACACACACACAAAGGGTGCCCACAAAAAAACAGAAGCTTTTTCCATTTGTCAGAGCAAATATGACATCATCACCATCTGACTGTGGCACCACACAGGGATACTACCCCCCCCCATCCCACNACGCGCGCGCACACACACACACACACACAGACACACACACACACACACAGAATCTCTGAATATGCATAAAACATAAAGTCATTTATGTTTTGTATTGAACTGAACTGCTTCATAATTATTAAACACAACCAGGAAGCACATCATACATCAATATTTAAAGATGTTCATACTTAGATTCAAAATGTATCTTGTACTATCAGTCTGTTTTATAACCTGCGTGTTTTCCCCCTTTCATGTTGTGATATATTTCATTTAAAGTTTACTGATATATCAAAGACATTAAAGTCAGAGTTCACGTTGACATTTTTATTTCTCAATGAACCTTTACAGGAATTTTTGGCCATTCAGCCAAAAACAGCCAAGAAAACTTTTATTTTAAAACCTTATCTAAAAAATAATCACATCTACACATAAAAAAATCAGTCAAAATAATTATGAATATGCGGATTAATGACATTCTATTTTCTGGATCATTTCTTTCAAAGTATTTTTCTCATTGCAAACCAGTTTCAAATTATTCCGATGCTGATAATCTTTTACATTTGAATCTATCGATTCTTTCTTTTGAAGCCCGCACAGGGAATCTATGAAAGACTCTAGAAAGAATCGGACAGATAAGAAGAATCAATAACAGAGCTGGAATTACTAAAAATCATTCCTCGACCATTCCTAAACCACTTTTAAAGACTGTAGAGGAGTTAAATCCATAATCTTCCTCATAAATAGCAGAAAATGCAGAGCCACCCCACCATAAATTAAAAAAAAAAAAAAAAACCTTAAAACCCTTTCCACCTGAACTGTCTCTGTAATGGAATTGGATAGATTCATCATGGAAAAGGAACCTGTAGACGTGGGTTTGAGAAGGTCGGTAAGAGTGTTACACCACGTTGAAAAGGTCGGGAGCTGGTGCTTCAGAATACTGAGTAGGCGGAAATAAAATCTTCAAATTTGGCTGTAGTTTGTCAGTTCTCAAGACATAAGACAATATGGCAAAAGAACAGGCTGTTGTATTGTCTTTAAAGGACCATACCGGCCATTTTGCAGGTTTGAGCCTAATATATTCAATTTCATACATGTAACGTTACTGATATTCATTTCCAAAAGCATACTACTGGAACATGAATTAAATTTTTTTTTCCTATCTTCCAGACCGCCATTGGTTGCAGTTCATTCTGTTGCGCTATTAAAATCAACTTATTGATACTTGAAACGTTCTTGGGATAGGTAATCCATCATCACGAACAAGACATGTATTCAGATTTTNGATACTTGAAACGTTCTTGGGATAGGTAATCCATCATCACGAACAAGACATGTATTCAGATTTTTTTTTAAGTTACATAATTTTAGCATTTAAGCACAATAACAAGCATAGAGTGATCTGAAATGCTTCCTGTTGTCAGTGTTCCACTACAGCATTTGAATGCACCACTAGGAAGTTTTTCACAACGGCATTTGAATGCACTAGGAAGCACTCCATGCTTTTTATTGCTCTTAAATGCTAAAATTATGTAACTTCAAAAAAAAACAAACAAAAAAAAAAAAAAAAAAANAAAAAAAAAAAAAAAAAAAAACCCTAAATACACGTCTTGTTCGCGATGATGGATTACCTATCCTAAGAATGTTTCAAGTATTAACAAGTTGATTTTAATAGTGTACCAGAATGGACTGAAACCAATGGTGGTCTGGAAGGTAGGAAANAACAAGTTGATTTTAATAGTGTACCAGAATGGACTGAAACCAATGGTGGTCTGGAAGGTAGGAAAAAAAAATTGAATTCACCGTTCCAGTAATATGTTTTGAGAAATGATTGTCACTAACATACGTGTATGAAAATTGAATATATTAGGCTCAAACATGCAAAATGGATGGTATGGTCCTTTAAGAACTTTGTTTTTTCTTTTTGACTTGTGATATCTCCCTTGGCTGCAATTAGTCCAAATATCGCATGGCTGGTTGTGTCACTGGTGTGATATTTGGACCAATTATAGCCAGAAGAAAGTATCAGAAGTACACAAAAGTTCACCTTGGAGTTCACTGTGTCTTGAGCCTTCCAACATGTATTAACACCCTGAAAGTTATAAAGTATGCTGGGGCCTTTACAGTGTATCAAAAGTCTCTCAGCTGTCACCTATCAAAAGAGCCCCAGACTGTGTATTCTGGCCTTACAGCTGTGGACTTATTATTTGGTTTTGGATGTGCTTTTCAGGTGAGAATCCCAAAAACATGGATAGAAGTAGTTTTGAATTGCTTTGATATTGATTAAAACTGAATTTGCATTTGTGCTGATGCTAGACTTTCAGGCAGCTACATTCTACCGTGCTGGATTGCTCTGCACTATACATTAGTGCATTACGTCCTCAACAGGGTTCAGCAGGAGTGCTCTCTCTCAGCTTCTAGACAGACAAATAACAGCAACCTACACTTACATGGAGAGATCTACAGCCATGATTGAATTTAAAGAGCCTGTTGTATAAGAGCTCACACTCAACCACTGTTACTATCAGCCATTTGTTCCTTCACACACTCCTTCCCTCCTCCTCCTCATCCTTTCTCTCACTGACACAGGCGATTCAAGGAAGAACAAAACAGAAAGAGCAAGAGTAAATTTGATTTAATGAATGAAACACAGATGGCATTTTTGTTCAAAGTCGTCTCCTCTCATTACATGCTAAAATGCTTTTATACCGGAGCATTTAAAACTCTCCCAGATCTGTTTTGCTTGATCACTGAGAGCCGTTGAAAGGGGAGAAGGTTGATTCCTGTAGTTGCATTAAAGGAGCTAGCAGAAGCAGCAGCATCACGGCTCATCAGTTCTGGTCATAAAGCAGCAGCAGTAATGATATTTTTAGAAGGAGGATTCGCTCTGTGGATGCTGAGAGACAGGAGCTGGGGTGGTGAATATTGACCTTTCCAGCTGAGCCTCATTGCTGCTCAGAAAAAAAGTCTTTACCTTCCTCCAGCCAACTCCATGCACTTTATCTCTCCCTGTTTTTCATTTTGATCACTGAAATACAGTTCTGCCAGGGTCAGGACTTCTTGGAGTTGTGTTGTTTGGGAATGCAGCCCAAAGGGTGTGGTTCACTCCATCTAAATAGCAGCATGAGACAGACAGTTGACAACAGAACGAGAGTTGAATCCAGGACGTTCTTTCTGTCAGGCACAACCACTATGTCAGCATGCAGCCCTAATATAGCATATTAATATGATAAGCACTTTGTGATATTAAAACTAGTTTTAAAAAGGTGATTGTTACGTCCCTCACTGTGTAAAAGGTCCGTTGACGTGTTTTCTTTATTTCTTAGCTCTTTCACTCTCTTTCGCTGTTCCGCTCCCTCTCCCATATAACCGCTCCTTGCTTGTTGTATATGCAAAACAAACTGTGCTGGGCCGCTCTTCCAATTGGTTGGTTAACGGAGGCGGGATAACAGCGGCGGAGCCACACCCTCGATTGGCCCGTTTCTTCCCTCCGGGATGCACCTTCGACTTCTCCTGCGGTGGACACATCTGATTGGAGGACAATTTCATCCCCTCCACCAATGAAGATTCTGCTGGGTCCCAGGACTTGCTTAAATTCATTACAAACGCTCATTGTGATGGCTGGCTGTGTGTTTGTGCCAGTCCAACTCGTTTTCTAAGGGTTTTTTGAGAGCTGTGTAATTAGGATCTGCTATTGTGACCTGTGATAGCTCAATGATTCAGATTTGTGTTTTTCTTTAGGTTAGGTTATCTGTTAAACTCTTTTGTTAGTTATTTTATGGTTGGTTTTCTGGCACCACCTCTGTTCCTTCCCCAGTTGGTGGTTTGCCTTAAATTTCAGTTACTGTTGTTAGCCAGTCCTGTGTTTATCATTATTATTTTGTGTGGAAACAATAAATTGCCTTTCTTTGCCATTTCCATCGGCTTTTATGTTGCTTCCCTTTCCCCTAGACCATAGGGTTGTAACAGTGATTTTTCTGTTTAGTTTAATGATTTTATTATATCTTTTAAAACAGGCTCTACAAAAAAAGATCCAAAATCCAAAATCTCATTAAGTTACTGCAGTGAAATAATTTTTTTTTTTTTTTGCTTGTTTTAAGAAAATAACACTTTCAAGATCAATAACAGAAAAAACATATAATTGATCTAATGCTTGAAATTAAAAAAAACTATCTTTTTCAGTTTAGGATATTGATGAGTCAACCATGCAGTCCTCTTATTAGAAATGTTTCCACTCAGCTCTAACTGAAAACGAGATTGAATACCTTACCAAGACTGATCGAAACCAATTACCTTGAAATTCTAAGGAAATCCAAGCTAAAAAAGAACACGAGTGAATTCCAGTTTTTGCTGTGAGGAGTTTGGCTTCAGGCAGGCTTAGAGCTCATCCCAGACACCTCACAAAGAAATGAAGCTGTATTGATTTTGATGTCTCAGTAAATACAAACCACCAGCAGCTGTACAAATTACATTCCCATTACTCAGACAGATTTAACTGCTGAAAGAGCATCTACAGAGGCTTACATCACCAATCAATGTGGTTACTACTACGGGTTGGAATAGAGTATATTAACTACAATAGATCGAGCTACAATTAAACTGGAACTCTCTGCTCAAAATCAATGTCTGCATTGATTTTCGGTGAACCTGATCGTGAGTTGTAGACTAATATGTCAGTAAAGTGACCCTAATTTATTTTCCACTTACGGTAAACAAGTAGAAGAGCTGAAAAGACAAAGAGATGATGATCAAGTACCTGTGTCTGTCAAAAAAAGTGAGCATCTGCTTACAAAAAAAGGGGGAAAAAAAGAAGTCCTTTTGTATTATCTCAAAGTTGTAATGCAAAAGTTATGCGAGATCTGGTTGGCAGCAATGTAATGTATGTGGGTTGTGTTTTGGTTCAAACATGCAAAACCACTGGTATGATCCTTTTAGATTATGTAGTCTAAAAAGGCAAGTGAAATGTTGTTGAACTTTGATCTTTATCTCTTGATTGTTGAGTATAATGTACTTTACTGTGTTTAACATTTATTTGTATAGTTGTTTTTCTGTGTTTTTTTCCTCCTTTTCTCTTACTTTGCAATCTGCAGTTCCCTGTATTCTTTCAGTTGCTGCTGATTGTTCATGAAACCTTGGCTGGTTCTGTGAGCAGATTTGTATATGATTTACAGGCTGACAATGTTATGACACTGAACACAAAATTACACAGGAGAGAGAATAGAAGTTCCACTCTAGCAGGCAGTGTGAGGCAGCATTAGTCAACGCTCGCCTCCTCTGAGGCCAATTAACACTCTGCAGCTCAACATTAAATATTGATCCTTCCATCTCCCATCTCTTCACGTTAATTCCCATCTTCAGGCGCAGTTTTTTCTCTTTTTCACCTCCTTGTGCCTGTCTATGCCTCCTTCTCCAGAGTAAATCAGGACATAGTATGACTGAATATTACTGCCTGCAGTCATAATTAATGAAACAAGCTGCTGATAAATTACTTTCCTGAGGCAGAAGGCAGATATGATATGAAGTTTCTGTATCATATTGTATATGTTAATGTAGGGTGATTCTCTAAATAGAACAAGATGGGCAGATGTGTATTAATACTCTGCAGGCAAAAACTTGAATCACAATAATACAATATTTACAGTATTTGATTTTTATAGCTACATAACTGTGTTTTAATTTATTACACATTTTTATTGTGCATCCAGGTGTTAACAATCAGACTATATGTTACTTGTTTTTTGCTAATTTATTCATTTTTTTAAAAAACATTTTTTTAACTAAGTTTGACTGACGTTAAGTACAATGCAGGATAAAAACATGATTTTTTTTTAAAGAATAAAAACAGAGTTGTCTGTTTTTGCCAATATAGAAATATAAAATTGACATATTCGTTTGGCATTAACCAGCTCATGTGATCAAACAACGTGTAATTATTTGAACACATAGGAATTTCCATCATTGCGTGTTTATAAATCCACTCTTATGGTGCTCCTCACTTTATTACTTGTATTAACTTTGTTTCATAGCTATGATCAGATGATTTTATGTTGCGTTTTGTCATTTTTATGAAGCTGTCAAGATGATTTACCAAATCTGATTGTTCAGAATTAATATTTTAGCTGGCTGAGCCTGTCGTTCACACCTTAAGTCAGGTGTCTCCTTGAGGTCACGTTAGGTTTCTTTATGCTGCGTTCAAGCTACCTCGGAAAAATGCGTTGAAGTCGGAGCTCCTACAAACTCTGACCAAAATTATGTAACCCGACTTCATGAGCATGACGTCACTCAACACGGCAACGCCCGAGGAAGCGAGCTTTGTGAATAGAAATGACCAGCTAAAAGGCGCATAAAGTATTTTTCTTGCGTGACATTTAAATAAAAAGGTCAAAATATATCACCAAGTTAACTATCTACAGTGTATAATAACTTTGCCATTGAAACTTAAGTGTAAATAAATTCTTGATTAATATCATTGCAAAACACAACCAAACAGCCCTGTTTTCTAACTTTACTTTAGTTAACATTTATTACTAAGTTTATTTAATCTTACAGTGTTTATTGATGTGTAGCCATGTTTTTTTGTTTACATTTGGCTGGAACGGTTTGAGGTCGGAAGTCAGAACTTCCGACTGGGAAAACTTCCGAACGCAGCATTAGAGTCATGAATGGAGGTGGTAAAAATGGATAGAGGTGGATAGATGGATAGACAATTTCCTCCTAACCCTTAAAGCAGCTGTGTGTATAACACATAACAAGGGAATAAACACTCAATGCTACACAAATTTCAAAACTTCGAGTCTAATATGATTCCAGTCCATCAGAAGCTTATATTATACTTCCCCCATGTGGTCATAAGGGATTAATACATGGCTTCAGAACAAACAAACACTTCTAAACATTTCTAATATATTCAATTTATTTTCACACCGCACCTGTCACTTTAATCACTGGAAAGTCGGAGTTTGTGCACAAGAAAATCAGCAGGATTTCCTATTTACATATTACAGCAGATTTACAATATAATTCTCAAAATAACCTCAATAATGAAATAAGAGGCATAATTAAGATTTTTAAACAGCCTACATGGTTCATGGTAAAATAAGAAATAAAATCAGGATAATTTCTTGATGCCAGTGCACGTCCAGGGGGCTCGCGATGAGACAGTTAGGGAATTGTTAAAAATGTAAAAACATTATTTTCAGTGCAATTATTTTAGTCTCATTGACTTCGTCAGTCATTGCTAACAGCAAACCAGAGCAGCAAGTGCTTTCCAATGAACATAAAAAAGTCTCAATTCATGATAAATGGGATGAATTCTAAAATATGTGACCTTACTAATGAGAACATAGTGACACTGCAAGTACAGGCACTGATTCTGGAAAAATCTTTCCCATAATTCCTACATCTAAGGCCTCCGATTACTACATCAGAGGCCTAAGTAGACAAAAACGTGTCAAACTGATGCCGATCGATAAAGTTTTTTTTAAAGACAACAACAAACTCAAAAAAATCAAATCACAACATTGATCAATCACAAATAATAAATAGATAAGACTGCAGAGGTGATCAGTACTTACATGGGTAACAATGAAACTCGTCACATTTGATTTGTGGACACATGCATACACACAACTTTCAGGAATAGCTGTTTTCGCGACACACAAAAATGTATCTTATACTTCACGATTTACAGATTACAAGGTGCTCGATTCCATCAAGGTGAATGATTCGCATTCACATTATTAGGACTATTAGGCCAGTCGTTCATTACAGCTTTTGTCCAACATTTTTATCATATGTGGTCAAAACAATAAATAATATGCAATGAGAAAGTGTCATATAACAAAATATGTTTAGATGACTTTGCTTTACTGGTCATCTGTTACACTTCAGGCTACAAAGCCACATCAGCACATTAGTTTGCAAAACTACACAGCTACTAACAATGACAGAAAGTACATCCTTGATGGGTAACGTTTTCCTGTGAAGAACCAAAATCCTGAAAGTGAGAAAATGTATGCTGCAGCTGTAGGAGATACGAGACCACTGTGTAAATGAGTGGAAGAGAAAGTAAAACTAGTCAACACAGAAATTAAAACACCAGATTAGATTAAAACTGGTTACACAGATTTTCATGTTATTTTGATGTAGGGGTAGGGATCTATTTTGAAACCTTTGCAATGCTTTTATGTGCAAAAAAAAAAACAAAAACAAAACACCGATCCACTTCTACTCTCCCTTGCATATTTGACTACATATTTATCGGGGTTATGTTTTGATCAGCAATCCATACAGTGAACACTGGCTAAACATTGACTAGAACACTGACTAGAATGCTGCAAAAAGTAAGAAAATGGGTAAGAACCCTGGTTTGTGACACCTCTTCAGCTTGACTTTGGCAGTAACAGCTGAACAATAAGACTTTACACACTTTCAGTAGTCATTTGGTCCACACACACTCACACATACACACACAGGACAGGAAGAGATAGGAGACACTGATGCATCACACATCATGTGAACACTCAGGACAGAAGGACAGACTCGTTATTGCTGGTGAATAGGAGATCAGGACTTGGACATGGACTTTCAGTGAGTGAACCACAGTTTTGATGAAGAACTTTTCTATGGCGGCACTGCACTTGGTTTAAAGAGCTATACCGGTAATTTTGCATGTTTAAGCCCAACAAATACCACCTACATGCATGTTACATTACTGACCATTTCCTAAAACATAAAAGCGTATTTTAGTTTTCCTGTTATTTTGCCAAATCCCCTAATCTTTCAAAATCAAATGTTCAGGTGATACACCCACTTTAAAATTCTATGTTTCACTGCTAACGTGTGTGTCCGAATGTAGGAAGGAAGGTTTGATTTCTCGGTAAAGGCCGTCTTCTCTTGGGACTATATTCCCTGGCGGAGATGTACATTTTTATCCGTGTAGCTCCATGTTGGACCAGCTACCTTCAGTAACTTCGAGGAAAAAAATATAATAGATGTCATGTTTGCTGTGATGATCACTGATCTCAAGCACGTTTTAAGTCTCTACAAATTGATTTTAATAGCGACGACCAGTAGCAGTCTGGAAGGTAGGAAAAGTGTATGCAGGTTGTATATATGGAGCTCAAACATTCAAAATCATCTGGCATGGTCCTTTAAATGTGATATGTGTTGGTTTACTTCTCAGCAGCTCCCACAGAGTCCAATATATGAACCGAAGGTATCCATGTTGTCTCACGAGAGGAACGAGAGGAATGTTGAGTCAAGTTTATCAGTTGTTTAGTAAATCACAAATGTGATCCCACGGTTACCAAACTTGTTCTCCACGGGACTCCTCATCTTGACCTTAAATGTAAGTAAGCGATAAAACTGATCGCCATTGAACATTACTGATAGATCAATGTCGTTGAATGGTTATTTTCAGCCTGGGACCTACACTGAGTGGGGAGGGAAGAAGATCCACATTTGGGTTCCCATCCAACAGGAACAGAAGTTAGACATTGGAAGTTGTCAGTGGATTCCTTCCTCCAGAGATCCCCTGGGTTCCCAAATCTTCACTGTGCGGTCACTGTCAAACACACACGCACGCACACGCACACACACAGAGGAAATGTTCACCCATAATCAGCATCAGCCTCACTATCAATTTTACGATTCCCATATATTTCCATTTCACACTTCCATATGTTTGCTGGAGTTGCAGTACAGCCAAAGAAGCAAAGTATATTACTCCAGTGCTGTACTTCAGTACACTGGAGTACCAGTATTTTGCCCATTTTGGGAGACTTTCTAGTTTTACTTGACTACATTTCAGAAGAAAATATCACTCACTCTGCAAATTAATTTACATTCAGTGTAAGACCCATTAATAAGTATAAATACCATCTTTCTTTATACATTTCCTTCCTTATTTCCTCCATCTTTTAGTCCCTCCTCCATTCTTACCTTCTTTCATTCCTATGTCCTTGTTTCTTCCCTCCTTCTCACTTTTGATCTTTGTGTATTTCTATCATTTTTCACTTCCTGTTTCCCATTTTTCTTTCTTCCTTACTCATTTTATGCTTCCCTCATTTCTTCCTTATTTTGCTACCTTCCTTTTCCCCCCTTTGATCCTTCCTTTCCTTGCTCAAATGGTCTGGCAGCACAAAAATCCCCAAAACTGGAGAGGCAAGATTTTTTTCACAACAGCGAAACTAAACTCTACTCTTCCTCACACGTTTGATATTTAAGTATATTTTACTACTAATACTTTTTAAATTTTACTTTACATAAGATGTGCGGTCTTATTGAGTACTTCTTCCACCGCTCCGGGACAAAATGCATCAAATAAACACGCTTGTGACTCACTCTGAGGCGGTGAAGAGTTGACTGCTATTGGCAGCCAGGCCATTGATGGGGCTGTCATGTCCCAGGACCTCACCGAGGGGCGCTAGCGAGGCGGCGTGCCATAGCCGCAGCATTCCTCCTCTGCACCCGCTGAGCAGTACCTGGGAGCCTGGCACCAAGCTCAGACCGCTAACCCGGTCTGCCTGCACACTGACCGACTGCTGCAGGGGAGAGCAGACACAAACATAATGAAACGCAGCATAATCAAATCTGGAGATGAAAAGTTTAAAGGAACATAGCGGTGATTTTGTTACATTACTGCCAACCTTTTTCCATGCTACTGGATACATTTTAGAATTGCTGGCAGTAACATAACTTGTGTGTGGGTAGCATTTATTGGGCTCAGACATGCAAAATCACTGGTATGGTCCTTTAAATCAGAGTTGAAAGCAGATCAGAGGACACTTACTGTTAGACGTGTGTACTTAGACATGAAAATACTCTTTCTGAATGGAGATATTGTTGCTATCGTATCATTGTACCTGTAGTAGCTGTTTACTGGTCAAGTCCCACTTCTTGATGGAATAGTCTCTGGAGCAGCTGTACAGAACTTCTCCGTGCACGGCCAGGGACTCCACGGCGTCCTGATGGGCGGGGTCAAAGGTGTGGCTGGAGGNTCCGTGCACGGCCAGGGACTCCACGGCGTCCTGATGGGCGGGGTCAAAGGTGTGGCTGGAGGTAAGACTACCCTGTGCACCCTCTGCTACCTCAAACATCTGGAAAGAAACACACACACACACACACATGATCTGAGTATATATTTTTGTGCACAGGAGTGAGAATGCAATTGAAAAATGTACACTTTGCAGGTATATACATATGTTTAGGGCTGTGTATGTGTGTGTTTACATGTAAATCTTCATACTTTAATGTGATGATCTTTGGAGCCAGTGAGCACAATGTCCTGTCCGTTACCCATCTGATCAACAGTAAGACACATCACAGGTCCCAAGTGACCGGTCAGCTTCCCAGTGGACACAAACCTTAACAAAGACAAGACATTTAACCTCTATCAATCAGGGTATTTAGCANGGGGGTATGTTTGTCTGATTGGGCTTACTTGCGGAGGTCCCACATGCGCACAGCATTGCCAGCAGCAGCATACAGGAAAGAACCTGAGGGGTTGAGGGCGATCTGGTTGATCTGGCTCTCTCCAGGCGGGATGGTTAAACTCCGGACAGAGGAACAACTGTCCCCTGAACTCACCTGGCCTGAGGACCTGGTATATGCAAAAATGTGCATACATAAACATGTACAAACAAATAGGGTAAGGGTAAAGCTGGCATAAAGGTGTGTGTGCTTACGTGAGTGTGCGTATACACTTGGCAGAGTCGCGTATGTCCCAGACTTTAATGTAAGCGGTGGAAACGGTAAAGACAAGGCTGGAGCTGTACCTAAATATAACAAAAACAATGAGGACAGACAAAATCATGTCTTAATATGGAATACATATACTATAAATCAGGGATGAGCAACTGGCGGCCCGCAGGCCGGATATGGCCCGCGTGGGGCTTCGACCGTGAGAATGAAACTTTATTGGCCCCGTCTTCATCAAAGTTGCCCATCCCTGCTATAAATACATCAGCATTAGCATTAGCAGTTAATGCTAATTGTAAACATCAGTGGTACCTGACTGAGACGACGCTGCTGGGGTGCTCTGCTAGAGACATGATCTCCTGACCCGTCACCAAATTCCAGACCTTACATATACGGTCTAGGAACGTACACGCATACACACACACACACACACACACACACACACACACACACACACACGTTAGTTAACAGAAGGAACCACATCATGATTTATAGTGATGAGTTTTGATAATGTAATATTATATTCTGAATCGCAGATACTTTTGATTCTTACCTTTAGATCCCGTGAAGAGCAGGTCATCAGTGGCGTCTACGCAGAGAACCGGCTTGGTGTGTCCCTCAGCGACGTATACACACTGAAGTTTGGCCCCTCGGCTGTTCTTAAGGGCCGCCACAGGGTTAATCACACCTCTGTAACAAATATGATATGCCACCATTTACCATTTTTAACTGCCTTTGTTGAGCATGACTAAAGTTGATATAGATTAAAAATTAAGAACTTGAAAATGGAGATTCTTAAGTTTTTATATAAAAAGAATAAAAAAGTAGAATAGGAATAGTTTAAAGCAAGATGTAGACATATTATATGCTGTAAATTGCTTAGTTAATGTCCAACAGAGAGGACATAAAGAGATGAGAATTACCTGTGGCCTTCAAATACAGGTGCTTCATCCAATCTGAATACACAACAAAAATAACACTAAATATATGTCAGCTGTGCCTAATTAACAATAATCTGTATATACAGTAAAATATTCACCTTGTGTTCATATTAATTACCTTTGTAATGATATATTGGGTATAAACTGATTCATACTGTGCATTTATTTTAAAAAAAATTTAAAAAATAACAATTATGCTAATTGAAGGTAATTTTCACGTACAGTGTTTTGAAGTCACTGCCTTTGGTTTTGGTGTCTGCTGAGCTAACTGGAGGTATGGGTGTGGGCATGGGTGCTGGGGTGGGTGGCACCGTAGGTCCTTTGTCCAGTAACTTCCTGCAATTCCGTGGTGAGCGCTCCAGCGGCTTCCTCTCCATCCCTGTTGGTGACCTGGATCCAGAACTACAGATGGAGATGTGCACAGATGGCAAGAACGTCAGTAGGTATTTTAGTAGGCATTTTGTTTCTTTAAAGGACCATACCAGTAGTTTTGCATGTTTTAGCTTATTAACAATAAATCATTTACATTAGTTTTTAGATTTATTTCCTACCATCCAGGCAGATTTTCATTCATTGCACTTGAGACTTGAAACTTGCAAGAGATAATCCATCAAAATTAACATTTCATCACCTTTATCTATGGTCAAATTTATTCTATTATTATATGGCAATGAACCTGCAAGTAGGGACTATTTGACATTCCTACATCTGGGATTTGATGTTTTGTTTTTTTTTTAACTGAATTTTACAATTTCCATACCATTTTAATCTTTGTCTTCTGGCTTTGATTTTCCAACAACAAATGATAGAAATGCAACCGGTACCTTACTCTTATATCTGGGAAAGTCAAAGTTTCTTTGAACGCACAAAAAATGCAATCAAACTCTAACACATTTTAAGTCTGTTAATTTTCATACCATACTGGCAACAAATGAAATCACAGTCTGCCTGAAAAGTAGGTCATTTTTCTAAAAATGGTAGGGTATGCTTTGGAAAATGCCTAACAGATGATTCGATGCAAAATGAATATTTAGCATCTGAGAACAGAACTCTCAACAAATGTTGCCGTAACACTTACATGTCAGCTGGCCTGCCGGACATGGCAGATGGGGACACAGTTTGCTGGCGGTCAGCATTTTGGTAAACAACGTGACCCTGCATGTCAGCCGGCGCTTCTGCGAGGGGCAGCAGGGGGGCGGAGAAGTCTCCGGTGAGGGATTCACAGGACAGATCCCCGCTGCCTGCATACAGCAGCTCCATCTGGGTGGTCGTCCGTCTACGAGCCTGAGTGACCAAAATTTGTGGCTCACAAATCAGCTGACGGACTAAATATGTATTTGATCATCAAAAAACTTTATTGTTAAAATAAACGGACTGTATGGAACAATACATATCTGCATTGCAATACCTTACTCCTGGGTCTGGATTCACCACATAACTTCATTAGATCTGATGCTAATGTGCTGCAACAAAATCAGAGAAATCTTGAGAAATCTTCGCTCCAGTATTAGCATAAAATATTTTCACACCATTTTTCCTCAATAAATGGAAAAAAAAAGGAAGATTAAGCATTCCTGCAAGCAGTCAGCTGTCATGGAAAAGGAAGGACTTGTGGACTCAGTAACTTAGATCCATTCTGAATTACAATACTGAGGATTTGGGGTTCATATTCCTCTAGTTATTGCTACTCTCTTGCTACTTTGTCATAATACAACACTACATTCAAGAAATTAAAATTGATCTAAAGTTATCGTTTGCTGACAAAATGGGTGATTCTGCAGCAATATATTTCAAAATTACACAACTAAGCTTGTCTTCATTCTATAGTACCTACTTTAAATTTTGCAATGTTTCTGTTTTTTGCAGTATTTTAACATATTATATTTGTCAAACTGACATATTTGCACACAAGACCTAGCTAAGATTTAGCTTTTGGTTGGAAGCTACAGAGTGATTTGGTGGGTTGGTCTGAATCCAAATCGAGGATTGTTTTTTTTTTTTTTTTTTNTTTTTTTTTTTTTTTTTTTCCCAATCCATCCTTGTCTGTATCATAGATCTATTTATTATGTCATATATCTAAGATTTTTTTTTTGAATATTTGATTTTGAACTTTTAAGAACATCAACAAAAAACACAACACACACACACAACCTCATATACAACATGAAAAAAAAAAAACAGAGCACAATCTGCAATTTCTTACATGAACCTTCAGTGACACAGCCTTTTAGTGAACATGGCTAGCATACATCTATATCCTTCTTTTTCAAAACATGATCTATGAAGGGTCCCCAAATCTTTACAAACTTTGAGTGGGTATTTGATACAGAATATCTTATCTCTTCCAAATATAAACAAGAAACCATATCATTAAGCCATTTCTTAAAGCAAGGGGGAAAGGATGATTTCCATTCCCTCAAGATAACTCTTTTTGCTATTACCATGCCAAACATAAGGGCCTGCTGGAACTCATAAGGTAGCTCAGAGGATTTCTCTGAGCAGCCTATAATGGCCAAAGTACTATCAGGGGTGATCTGTGTGCTAGTTATATGACTAAATAGTTGAAATATTTCTTCCCAGAATTTGTGCAATTTGGGACAGGACCAGAAAAGATGACCCAAGGTTCCGTCTCCTGACTTACATTTATCACATGTGGGTGAGACAGATGGGTATATACTGTTCAGCTTGGTTTTTGAGAAGTGTAGTTGGTGCATAACTTTGAATTGTATAAGCTGGAGTCTAAGAAGGGTCTTTTTAAACAATTTGATCAGTTACAAAGCCTTTTTCCTCTAAACAGGAACTTCCTTTTATGTAGCCCAAATCTTTAAAAATACAAGTTAATTGCAAACTGTTTGACTTGGGAGTCTGAATAAAGTCATACGTGTATTTACCTGCCCTCTGTGGCCGGACTGGGTGTGGACTCATCACTACTGCTGTCATCGCCATTTTCTGGAAAACAAACACATTTTTCCCCACATACACACACACGGTGAGGAATTCTGAGATACTGGTGTCACTGAATTTGCAAAGGCTGCATTTATCACCTAACAAAGGTTACATTTGCTAATATTTCAGCACAATGATGACAACTTCAGCAGCTTTAAACAAGTCAGGGGTCACCGGGTTTAGTTTTAGATAAATAGCGACACTCTGGTTTATTAGTGTAAAGTGTTGGAGTGTTTTGTCCTGGGTAACGGCAGAGAGGACAGAGACATGGACAGACACATTGACAAACTCGTGCATACATACATATGCAGAAATCAGACTAGCTTTGAGTCCAGTTCAGGTTTTAATAACTAATAACCTGATGAATTGGAGGTGGGGTAACAGAACACATTGTGCACATCATGACAGAGTTACTTTAACTGGGCTAGTTTTTAATAAGCAGGACTGAGAGTTGATGCACACTACAAGATTTCCTCAAAAATTAAATATTTATTTACTTGATAAGCAACTACCTACATTTTAAGATTTTTTTTTAAATTAAATGGCATTTAAAAAAAATAAGAATGGAATGATTTCTTTCTATTGTGTTTATTTATTGTGTTGTAGTCTAAAAATTGAGGAAACTATAATGCATTTATTTGTTTTACATGTTGTGTCTCAACCTGGATGCTAATGGAACTGAGCAAATACATTATTATACAGCAAAATACAATAAAGTATTATTTGTTCTAAAATAAATATTAAACTTGCAATCTTTGATTTAAGGAAAAAAAACTGAATTAAATGCTTGACAGTAATATTCATAATAAATGCTTGAATGGTCAATTTGATCAAGCCAGTCAAATGTAGAGATGTTTTCAATTCTTATAATAAGGTGATTATTACAGAGATATGATTAAACCCTGGATTAAATTCCAGATTGATGGACAATATATTACTATTTTAACTGGAAATTTTTATGAGAAATGCTGAAGAAAATAATTTCCATAATCATTCAAAACTGAATTTAGTCTCATAGTTACATTTAAAGGGGTAAATTTAGCAGAAATCTCATAATGTGCATGTATCACTTGTGTACACTCACACTTTTGCACATCTCTTACTCACCTGGTGACAGGTAACCTAACTCTGAATTCACACCAACACAACAGAGAAAACAAAAAAGAAACCAAGTCAAACCCAAAGATGAGAAAAGAGTTACACTTTATTTCACAGGCTTGGTTTTGTTGAAAGTTGCAACTTTTTGAGAGATAAAACCAAAACCAAATTTTAAAAAATCAAAGATGTAATGTCCAAACAGCACTAATCTACTTCACCAACTCTTATTAAAGACATATTGAGAAACCTGAAGCCTGCAGAATAAAATGTAGCCACATGGTGAAAGAAAAGACGACTGTGCTCGGCATGCTCCTCGTATCCGCGTCGCTCTCGTTTCCTACCTTGCAGAGCGTTGCCCAGCAGGGCGTCCAGCTCCGGGTTGATCTCGGCTTTCTCCTTCAGCATGTGGAAGAGCAGCTGGTTCTGGGTGGCGCTGTTGATCTCCGTCTGCTTCAGCCTGCCCTCCATCACCTTCAGCTGGGACTCCTTCTGAGCCGCCTGCAGACCCTGACATAACATGGCATAACATGAAATCCTGACCCTGACCCTGACATAACATGAAATCATTGAAGGCTGTAAGTACCTTATTGATGGCCATAGTGAGGAAATGGTCTAGAAGAAAGCGAGCTTCTGATAGGTTACAGGAGCTGATCACCGCGGTAACATCCACCGTGTCTCCTTCCTCCTGTGGCCCATAATAGGAACAAATTCAAAAAAATTATGCTGTAGCTGTCACCACTGGTATTAAAGTTTTGTGTATGATGTGTAGTCCCCCTTTAAAACACATATTTACACATTTGCTTCTACAGTATATATTGTAGTACTACTACTACTACTACTGCTGTGGTTATGCATGCTAGTGTGTAAACGTTTGGAATTACCCAGAAATTAAGGATGCGATAAAGGAGTTAGGACTAACTAAACTAAAAGAATTAGGACGTTAAAGTAATGGCTGCTGAAAATGGGGTGTTGGAGTTTCATGTGAATCGTTAATTATTAATCAGCCATTTCCAGCCATAGCAACCATTTGCAACATCACTGATGTCTTGGCTATACATCAATTTAATGCCTTGGTGAATAAAAGTATACACTCTTATCTGAAACGTGAAACATTTCTGTGTGATTCCAAACTTTTCAACACTAGTGGACGTTGTAACTGTATTTTTTTTTTTTTTTTNTTTTTTTTTTTTTTTATACTTATAGCTCAATTTTTTTTTCAAATTAATTCCATGAACAGTCTCAGCTTTGTTTTCTACAATAGAGTACATTTAAGCTCACGGTTAAAAATTCTGTATGAATAATGCACAATATTATTATCAATTATATCTATTATTACACCTAACCTACCTTCAATTTAAATATGGAATAAAGTGCTACCAAGGAATAGTTTACTTTGAGAACACCGCCCCCCCCCACTGTCCCACCTTGGCCTCCTCCATCTGCATGATGTTGGCCTGGCAGTCGGCGATGCTGTCATTGATGTAATCGATGTTGGCGCTCAGAGACTCCAGCTCCTCCTGCAAGGAGGCCAGGGAGCGGTCGGCATCTGCCCCCTCCACCGCCATCTTCTCTCTCTTCCTGGACACCCGCTCCCTCCGCCTGGTCAGCTCCTCCCTTTGCTGAGATTAGACAGAAAGAAACAAGGGAGGAAAGCGAGTAAAAGAGGAGTGGAAATGACTCTCCTCTTCTTGGCGGCGACTCTGATGGGAATACGAGGCGTTACCTTCAGCAGCCGGTTCATATCTGTCTCCATGTTAGAGATGGTCATCCGTTGCATGATGATGTCAGTGATGCGTCGTTCCAGTGACTGCCATTTGGTTCTGGCTGTCCGGCTCAGACAGACGCTTCCCATATGGAGCGGAGATTTCCTGAGGAGGAAGATGACTCTTAGAAGTACTCAAATCCTTTACTTCAGTAAAACTAGCAGCTTTAAATTGGAAAATACCACATGGTTTCAATTTTTAAAAGTATTAAGAATACAATTTACTGTAGCATCCAAAGCTAAAGTACTCATTGTGAAGATTGGTAGAGTTTAGTTGATTTTTCTTTTTTTTTTTTTTTTTNTTTTTTTTTTTTTTTTTACTGAGAGTGAAAACACTGAACTTCCTATTTTGGGGGGATTTTCCTGCTTTCAAATCAGGAGACAACAGGAAAGAATTAAGGCAAGATGAAAAGCAGAAAAACAAGGAAAAGAGGGACAAGAGGAAAGGGGAAATGAAAAGAGGGAAGGATAGAAAGAAGGAAGAAAGGACAGAAGGGAACAAGGAAAAGCAGAAGGAAATATGGAAAGAGAGAAGCAAAGAGAGAAGACAACAAGGATGGAATGAAGGAAATGAAGAAATAAGAATGCATTTCCTAAAAAGACAATAAAAAAAAACAAAAAACTGAACATACCAGCAGCTAAATTTGTATTTAAGTACAGATTTTGAGTAAATTACCTTTGGTTTTACAACAATATACAAAAGAACTAAATTAATATGAACCCCAACACACACACACACACACACACATACATACACACACACACACACACACACACACGCATACACACACTTTCCGATGACTTTGTACTCAGTAATACCTGGCTCCATTGGATGCAGAGGACTGGGGCCGTCCTGGCGTGATGCGATGTGGCGGTTCCTGGAGAGGTTCAGGTAAGCTCACCTTCCTACTCACCTTCCCAGACATGGGCCTCACCTGCCGCCTCAGGGCTGTCACCTAAATCACAAAACAGTAAGTCAACACACAAGAGTGAAAACAGAATGACTGACTTTGATGTAATGAAGTGGATTCTGGGAATCCTCCTCCTCCGGCTGTATCTCACCTCTTCATTCTTCCTGCGGAGGATCAACTCCTGTTGTCTCTTCTGGGCCTCCAGCTGCCTCAGTTGGTGCTATAAAAAAAGAGACAAATTTTAAGAAAAAAGGATTATCATTTGCGTAATGTAGAGATCAATGAAATTGTCAGAAAATTATGACCTTAAATCAAAGTGACTTATTTTGACAAAAAAAAAAAAAGCTATATTTTTTGTAAAGCATTAGTTTATGCTCGTTTTTGTGTAATATTTAGTATTGTACAGACTAAATTTAGATGGAAATCCAAGATTTTTCATAATTTAAATAACACTCATTTTGCAAAGTAAAATATAGTATAAATTTTCACAGTACTGGTAATATGAAACATATAAATTATGAAAATCTGCCCTAGCAGAGATTGTCTTTACAGTTATTAATATCATCTAGCAGTAGTAAGTCAGATAAAAAGGCCTTAGACTTTAGATTTTAAGACTTTTCCCACCTCTCCAAATAGCTTCTTCTTGATTAATCCTCCAAGAGTCGTTCACACCTTGGACCAGGTGATGGTGGGTCACATGGGAGTTATGCAAGGGTCATTTTGAGTTATTAAAGTGATATCGGTAGAAGGATGCTGAGGTTGGAACTGCCAGGCAGGAGGCCTAGAGGAAGGCCAAAGAGGAGATTTATGGATGTAGTGAAAGAGGACATGAAGTTAGTTGGTGTGAGAGAAGAGGAGGCAGAGGATAGGGTTAGATGGAGGCAGATGATTCGCTGTGGTGACCCCTGAAGGGAAAGCCGAAAGGAAAAGAAGAAGAAAGTGACAAGGCAGACATGCGAGAGTCATTAGAGTTGTTAGAGTAGAGATGCTCAGACAGCAATCCAATGAGTCACCTGGCCAAAGGTGTGAACGACTCTCCGAGGATAAATGAGTTTACTGCTCTATTGACTTAGAACTGAAGATACTTGGATGAAATATCTTGAAGATTAATTAAACAGTCGCATTACTGCTGCTGCTGTATATCCAATGACACAGACACATGGTTATTAATGTAACCCGGCTCTCTGAGTATCTGCGTCTCTCTCACCTCAGCCCTGCGCTGGTCTTTCTTCAGGGAGGCAATCTCCCTGTTTCTCCTGCACTCTGTGGCTCTGTTTCTTTCCTGCTGCTCCTTCATCTGACGCATCAATGCCACCTGGTGGGAAAATAGTACAAAGCTTGTCATCACAATATTCCAGTTAGTAAAATTGGATCGCAGCAGGAAAATAAACCATATAAAACAGAGAAATGTATCGGAAAACTGAATATTACATTGCATTTTCATTCCTCTACCTTGGTTTTCTTCATCTCGGTCACGTCCTGTTGGAGTTTCTTGAGCTGCTTCTCGTACTGCGACTGGTTCTTCAGCAGGCGAGCGTGCTCCTTCTGAGCCGACTGGAGCTTTTGCAGCTCCTTGTTCATGGAGCTCAGCTTCCTCTCATACTCCGTCTTGATCTTCTTGGCCTTCTCCTCCGTACATGACTCCACTGATCCTAGAGAGGAACATAAAGGAAATATTAAAAAATCAAAGCAGCATACTTCCTTTATCATACCTGTTTTGAATTAATATCAGGAGAGTATTTACATAGTGAAGCTCTAAACACACATTTTGACATTTTTGTGGAGGTGGAAAGTAACTCAATACATTTATTAACGAAAGTACTGTTCTTATGTTCAATTTTATGGTACTTGCATTCTCCACAATATTTCGAATCATCTCACACATTCATTTACAGTGTGTGCTCTTACCCATATTATGCAGCACCTTATCCCTCTCCAGCTGTGTGTCTCTGATCTTGTTCTGCAGCATCATCAGCTTCTGTTCGTACTGCTGCTTGAGTGTGTGTAGCCGCCGCTGGCTGTTTTCCAGCTCGTCTATCAGCTTCTGCTTGATGGCAATCTCGCAGGTGATGTTGGCCAGGTCGGCCTGGACGTTCTCTGCATACGCACACACATGGATACACACACATTACACTCTCTTGCCTCTTTGGTTTCGGTTACCTGTGGTTTTCAGGGGGAAAAAAAGCCACATTTTACCTTTTTCATCCAATTCCTCAGAGTCAGACTCATCTGAACTCTCCTCTCCCTCCGCGTCAAAGTCCTCCTCCTCTCCCTCTGCATCCTCCCCTTCCTCATGCTCGCTGCCCTCCTGGTGACAAACACGTGTACACAGGCCAAACGTTCACACCCACACACAACGAGGAGGCAATCAACACACACTTAGGAATATATGACAATGTCTTCACCCACCGCCTCCGCCTCGTCATTGCCTTGCTCCTGGTCATTATCTGGGACTTCCTCTCTGATCGCACTAAAAAGAAACAGAATGTCATGCAGCTACCAACATTTTCCGATTATGAATAAATAACAGCATTTTGAATTAAAACAGTGGGTAAAGGACACATGCAAATTACTTTTTTTGTGCAGTTCATCAGGTCAGGAACAGATTTGTCATAAATCTTGATTAGAATCATCATCATTAAAGCTGTTAGATACAACAGTTAGTTACAAATGATTAAATGATCATGATCCACATCTCTGTCCTAAGGGCTGCCACACACTACTACCAGTTGTTGACCAAATGCTAGAGGCTATCATCATGAAAACTGGATTTCTGAATTTATTGAATTTCCCTGATGTAAATATTTGGGGTAAGACAAACTGGGATGAGATCTGATCAACATCTTGTAATGTGCAGAAAGCAGGAAAAATAGAACAGATGATTAGGCAAGGAGGTAAAAGCTGGTTAACAGATGGGCTTCCCTCTAGGTGTGTGAACTACCTGTAGGTGAAGAAGAAGCCAAGTTAGAGGGTAGTTAGTTTGGGAACCTTAGAAAGGGAGATACAGGCTCAGAAGGCTCAGATCTGGGTCAACAATCAACTGAAATCCTTTCAGTTATTGGTAACTGAAGCAGTTTCAGATTGTATGTTTGACCCAGCCTTTGGTGGGTCTTAGCAAACCTGGCACGTTCAACTTCTTCGTGGCGATTCTCTTCATAGTGCCTCAGTCTTCAGAGAGAAAGATGGGAATTTGGGGGGGGGGGGGGGGGNGGGGTGAGGATGAGGATGGTGAGGTTTTCAGGCGAAAGATAGAGGCAGCGAAAGGAAAAAAGGAAGATTTCCAAGGTAGAGAGGGAGAGAGAGCAGTGAGAAAGAGTAGGTGAGTGCAGAGATTTGCAAATGTCACAAAAATCAACCCATAAAAACCTTAAAGGACCATACCAGTGATTTTGCATGTTTAAGCCAAATAAATACTACCCGCAAAAACATTTTCCAAAACTTAAAGCCATATTTTAGTTTCCCTGTTATTTTGCTAAATCCCCTAATATTTCAAAATCAAATGTTCAGGTGATGCATCCACCCTAAAAAATGTTTTGCCTGCTAACATGTCCAAACGTGGAAGGGACAGTCATTTTAATTTTTCTGTCAAAGCCATCTTCTCCTGGGACTATATTCCCTGGTGGAGACATACATTGTCTTCCATGCACAGCTCCATGTCGGACTGGTAAAGTCTGACAAAAAACTTAATAGATGTCATGCTCGCTGTGATGGATTAGTTATCTCACACATTTCAAGTCTCTACATGTTGAGTTTAATAGCGTACTGGAATGAACTGAAAAGCAATGGCAGTCTGGAAGGTAGGAAAAACAATTCTAATATTTACCGCTCCAGTAGTATGTTTTGGGAGATGATTGCCAGTAACAAAGCATGTAGATGGTTGTACATATTGAGCTCAATCATGCAAAACCACCGGTGTGGTCCTTCAATGCGAAGTCCAGCTAAAAGTCGATAACATGTACATATTCCTTAATCCTAATGCGCAGAATTCAAGCAGGTCCTCACAAGTCCAGCAATCAAGATGAACAGATCAAACATAAGATGTTTGATGGCATGCCAGAATTTGTCCGACAACCATCTTCATCACGATTAACAGCTGTCACCGTCTCGTCTAAATCCAGCGTATGCTCCATTAAAGAAACAACAGGGTGTAGGCTGCTCATGCTGGGAGGAAGAGGCAGGGAGCCAACAGATAATTACCCACAACACACCAGGCCGCACGCCCTTGCCATGGCGACAGACAAGCATCAAAACCTCCCCAGAGCTCATGTCAAACTAAATCACTGCTAAAAAGGCTCATTAAAAAGTAATGGAAGGGCTTCAGTGCTAATTTAATCCCAAAATGATGTAAAAGAGCATTACTGTATCATTCAGCCTCCCAGCATGAGGTTAAATCTATAATTGTTTCACTTTGCAGTAATGTACAAACTAATTGTGTCTTTTTATCTGTTGGTTTTGTCTTCCTGTTAATCTGTTGTAAACATCCCAAAAGATAAAGTAACATACAGGCAAATAACTTGTATAGTTTTAGCATTAATCTGTTTTATACATACACATGATTTCATATTTTTTAACAACTCCACACACTCCCCACTTACCTCCTCTTCTTCTTCCTCTCCTTCCTCTTGAGTTTCTGCAGGTCTTTCTTGGCCATCTCGATGACGTCGCTCGCCTCCTTCTCGGGGGCGAGGAGCATGGGGGAGTAAGATGCGGGGCCTCCGTACAGCGAGGAGCGGGTAGAGGCCCGGGATAGGTTTTTCCTGAGGTTCTCGCTCACCGCCTCGCTCTCGAGAAGTTTGGCTCTAAGGGATCGAAAAAATGTTCAATGTGGAGTGGCTGTGCTAAGGGACTTTGATTGGCCGGGGTTGACATAATATACAAATAATAAAATAAAATTAGGTCATCATACACACCTGAGCTCCTCGATTTCTTTGATGTAGTTCTGAATCATGTTCCCGATCTCTTCATTGCCTTCACCTGAAAACAGAGGCTTTAATTTTTACTACTTTCTTTAAAATTTAAGCACAAATGCGCAGCAATCCAGTTCACCGCCTACCTGCTTTGGTCAGGACCTGGTTGGCCTGATCACTGAGGATCTGAGTGAGTCTGACTCTTTGGGCGTCGATGGTCTCCTGCATGGCCTTCACCCTCACCCTCAGGTTGTTATTCTCGGTCTGCAGCATGGAATTCTCGTGGACCATGTCATTGATGCTTTCCATGCCATCTTCGCCCACCATACGCTTGCCCTAGGTATCCAAACATGACAGGGCTCAACAAGCTCACACCATCAGTTCCCAACGTAATCGAGCAATCGTAAGTTTCCTTATTTTACTCACCGTCTTGTACTCCATCAGCTCCATCTGCAGCCGTGCGATCTCCGTCCTCAGAGCGCTGATCTGCTGGCTGGCTCTGTCCTGGTTCACCACCACCTTGTTCTTGATGTTTCGGGCCCGGTTGGCATACTTCAATGTATTCAAGGTCTCCATGAAGTCCCGATCTGACGGACTGATGCAGGCGATCATCACAGTTTGACTGGACAAACAAACACGAAGAAAAAGAGATTCTTATTTTATATACATTCTATTTAACAAATAAGGACAATGAGGCAAAATAGAGAGTCAAGCAGCAATGAGGAGTTGCTGCACTGCCCTCTGCAGGCTGAAACTTCTGCTCACATGCTTAAAAGCATAAATTGTTACTCCAACCGAGCAGACTTTTTCCACATCTAACGCAACTGTGAACAGGATTGAAAAATAGCAGAAACTATGCATGCAATTCATTTAAAAAATCATGGTAGCTACACAGCATCATGCTAAATAAGCGCCGTGATCATTTAAGCTCACTTATAAAGCTTCCCTTACATTAATCAACATATCGTTGTCCCATTACCGACACATTGCTGAAAGGGTGTCACAGGTAAAAGCCAATCGGCGTGTTAATGAGTTGCTTCATATTTAATAGCCACACTTTATACTGCTGGTGTCAAAGCGAAATCAACGTGTAAAAAGGAAATCCAAATTCACTGCTTTAGAGCTCCGCATTTTAAGAGATTGACACTAATGAGAGTGATAAGAGATCCACACACCGGGAGTTTAGGAGGAATTTATGAATGAGCAATAATGGTTGCGTGATGATATTTGCCCTTATTGATGCATTAAGTTTGGTCTGTGTTTTATGAATTACAGCGTGTTTAATATGTGTGTGTGAGTTTCAGCCCCACAGACCTGTTGCCTCCGAGCGAGT
This sequence comes from Lucifuga dentata, assembly GCA_014773175.1. Classification (NCBI taxonomy): domain Eukaryota; kingdom Metazoa; phylum Chordata; class Actinopteri; order Ophidiiformes; family Bythitidae; genus Lucifuga; species Lucifuga dentata. The sequence goes on along the minus strand of VXCM01000220.1, from coordinate 20,242 downwards.
CCTGTAACAGGCGTGTGAGTTTGGAGTCTCTGTAAGGCACATGGGTGGAGCGCTTACTCCTGTCTCCCAGAGCACTAATGACATTTCCCAAGGCAAGCTGAGGGGAAAAGAGGACAGACAAGACAAGACAAGAGGCATTAGAAAGGATTCTTTTCACAGCCAGACTGATTGGAAATATGTTGAAACAATCTCCAGTGTTAACAGGAAAACTGAATTATAAAGACTGGCCATATCTGTTTTCAAGTCTTTCAGGCCAAGTCTCAAGTCATTCATGAACAAACTATAAGTCAAGATGCAAGTCTTTCAGTTCTATGAATGCCGACTATGGACGTTACAGTGACCTTGCGCTAACTTAATAAGATTTTATATTTTCCTTTTTATTCCCTTTTAAAGTTTTAATAGTGCACTTTTATAAAACCTTTATAAAATAAAAAATGTTCTACATTTCTTATATGAAGTATGCATGAATAGGAATTCACATAAAAATGACTTATGCTGCTGGATTGACATAAGTAGCCTGCTCAAATTCCTGGGAACACACTTACATGAAGAAAGTTTCCTCTTATTATTTTCCGAACACACTTGACTATCTATTCATTATTGCTCTTGGATTTTTAGTCAAAACTTCAGAAAGTTTCCTTTTAAGCCTCAAGTCTTTAAGGTAGTCTAAAATCACTTCTTCAAGTCTTCAGGCAGTCAAATCTCAGCTCTCACTCAAGTCCCTTTGCAGACAAGTCCAGCCTCAAGCCTTACAATGGACAAACATAATTTAAAAAGCTCTTTATCAGGGAGTTTATGTCACTGGGAGAAATAAAGTTATAACAGTGTAATTCATGTTCTGACCACATGGTGGCTTTATGCTCCACAAAAACCATCTCCATGCAGCAGGTGAACAAGTGCATAACAGGAATGACAGTAATGCTGAGCAACATCCACCCAATAAACCAAAAATACATTTTCTGATAGGTAACATAGTTATACAGCATGAAATTCTGATGGACTAATAACATAATTACATTTTGTTTTCATCTTGAAACCAAGTCAATCTGTGCAGATTTGAAGCAGCAGCTTAAAAACTAAATTTTCTAACCATTAACCTACAATTGCACTGTTGAATATAAATGCAGAATCAGACATGTCCACAGCTTCCTCACCAGTCCACAGTTGATGGAGATGCCTTCTTTGGCTCTGTCTCCCGTAGCTCCGGTCCTCTTCAGTCTCTCAGAGCCGGCCAGGTCCACAAAGTGGAACTTGGCTGTCAAGGTCTCAAACTCATTCATCTCCGAGCTGCTTGCTAGACGGTTGTCAGTTGTATTATCCTGAAAGACAAGGAAAATAACGAAAATGAACATGAATAACATACCAACACAATGATTATTATTTTATAGAGTTTCTTAATAGTCNGAACGAAAATGAACATGAATAACATACCAACACAATGATTATTATTTTATAGAGTTTCTTAATAGTCAGTAGTGCTCAGTGGCAGTAGAGATCCAGTGTCGTGTTCTCCGTACATCGTTATCAGGAGCGCAGACTCGAACTTGGCACAAGTGGATGGTGAAGATGGCGTGGGAGCGCGAACTCTGGACGTTCATCTGGGTGCTGGCAGTGGTGCGAGACAGAGCGCCCAGTTTCAGACACTGCATCATCTGTTCCAGGAGAGATGCAGGGGAAGGATGATGGGATGAATGGAAGCAGGGAGAGGATTGAGAGAAAGGAAGGGGAGTGAAGTGTGACAGGTGTGAGACAGACACTGGTAAAAAGAAATATTTAAAACTGCTATGATGACAAAATGTGGATTTTCTAACATCATAGACATGTTTGGATAAAATTATTTCATAGATTTTGGCCATAACAACTGTATATGTCAGGATTGTGTGTCACTCAGCCCGTTTTACGCCATCTAGTGGCAACTAACTGAATAATGCAACTTTAAAGGGGGCATGGTGACAGATACAGATTTCCATATTCTTACTTTTATATAGGGGTCTGTTTTGAAATCTTTGTAATACTTGAATGTGCCAAAATAAACTGATCCACTTCTCCCTTGCTGCACTGACACCGTGCACACTGAGTGAAAACAGGTTATTTTAGGTAATATGTCTTTAAGGCCTGTACCTGGAAAAGCTCACCCTGTTCTGATTAGCCAGCTATGTCAGGTCTGAGTGGAAATATCCACGTACTGCAAAGACGGATGCTGGCTACTCAATAGCTCAACCAGGTTATGTTCTAATCAAAAATAAATTTTTCAAGGAAGTTCTGGACCAATGGAAAAATAAATCAGCTTTAAAGTCTGCATTATACAAGTACATAATGGTTAATCTGGTTTATTAAGAATTGAGAGTAAGGTTAAATAAATGATTATGATAGTGTAATTTACATTACAAAAAGTAGTAACAGTAAATACTGTAGTAGAAGTTTCAGCTATAGTGGAAAAAGTCCTATCAGATCAAATACTGGACAGAGATGAATTAAATGAGCTTGAGGTCTATAAACACTTTTGGAAACATCAGTGACCTCAGCCTCGGAGGTGACGGTACGAGTGGTGACTCCCACGGTGTAAATGCCTCCGTTGGCGTCCTCGTGGATCTTGATGTTGGATTTCTGCTTCCGGGCCTCAATATCTCGCGTTGAGTCGAACAGGTCCAGCACCTCCTCATTGTACAGCTGGAGGACCCCAGAAAAACAAAAAACAGCCGTCATCATCGTGGCAGAGATAAAGGTTTACTCATAACTGCTGCACTTACTTAAGCAATTATGCAATTAATGCAACTGACATGCCGATGATCAATGTAACCTTTGGTCAAATGGGAGCTTTTTCTTGGGCTGGTGGACCAAGTGGACATGCAAATTCACATTTAAATTTATTTGTTGTTTTTGATTTTGATCTTGATTATGGTTTACTGTTTTTGTGTGTTTTATGTTCATCTTTCTGGCTTTTGCACCTATGATCAAATTAATTTAATTTTTGGATAATAAAGTTAAACTGAACTGGAAAAAAACCCAAAAGAAAAACAGCATGAATAAATAAAATACAGATTATTGCATTAATAACGTAATAGAAACTAATAATTTTTGTGTTGAAAATTAGTCAAATACATGTATTTCTCTCTCTCTCTCTCTCTCTCTCTCTCTCTCTCTCTCTCTCTC
>VXCM01000220.1:0-17063 GCA_014773175.1 Lucifuga dentata | reverse complement strand
TTAAAAATAAAGCCAGAATTGCACCAGAGAGAGGTTAATGACAGTTTAATGACTAGGGGGTCAACTGGCAGCTTTAACAACTCAAAATCCCTGCACCACATGCTGACCTTTGACCTCCTGCTGTCTACTTGCCCTGGCTAGATCTAGCTAATGGACTTTAAGTGGATTGGAGGCTTTGATACGGTTCTGACCAGGCGAATTAATAATGGCACTGTAAAAAGAAGAAGTACTTGATCATCTCTGGGGTTACATCCTGTCTAAATTTTTGTTTCTTTCTAAAATGGCCTGTGTTTGTGTGTGAGCTTGTGTGTCTTCACCTCCAGGAACTGTGCGTTGATCTTAAACTCGGGAACAGGCCTGCCCTGCTCGGTGGCAGCCTGTCTGCGTTCCTCGATGCCTCTGAACAGGTGGTTGACGGCCCGCGGAATGATACCCAGCTCGCCGTCTCCGATGCTGACATCGAAGCCCGTTCCCATGGTGTAGGTCTTCCCAGAACCCGTCTGCACGATGCAGACAAGACAAACATGAATTATTTGAAAATAAAGCTATTCTCACTCTTATAGATTTCCAGATGATAATTTCAAAATTTCCTGGTGCTGGTATTTGTATATATTTGCACATTCATTTGTAGTGTGGAGATGAATTTCAAGAGCTAAATTCATTCAACCATTTGATTGGTCCAAAATTCTAAACGACCTAGAATTTTGAGTAGAATTATTGAAACTTGACATTAGATAATACAAGCAATTAATGCAGCTTCTGTATTTTCTATAATGTATATTAATCTGTGTGTGTTGCCCAAGTTTGCCACATGACTAGGCTTATTCCAAAGTATGTGGCACTTAAAGGCTGGAAATGGTTCTGGGTAAGATAGGGTAGCGCGTACAGGGGGCCAGAGGGGATGGGGCCATGGTTACCATGATGACAAAATGAAGAATGCAGCATTGAACTCAAATTCATGTCACCCCCCCCCACAGAGACAAACCCCTGAAACAGACTCTGACAGGAGTGTGGGAGTGTGTGTGTGTGTGTGTGTGCATGTTCAGTGATAGGTGAGGGTAGAGTGGGTGTACCATACTGTGTGTATTTTATGTTACAAGACCTCACCTGTGCAACTAGCTATGTTTGTACATGTGCACTCTTTCTTGTCCGTGTGTGTGTGTGTGTGTGTGTGTGTGTGTGTGTGTGTGTGTGTGTGTGTTTGTGTGTGTGTGTGAATGCCCTCTGCTGTGCACTGTGAAAGGCTCTTTGAGAGGAAAACAAGGACACTGGAACAATATGAGGAGAAAATAATGAAAAGAAAGCAGAGGAGCTGACAAAGAAATTAAGAAGAGAGCATTTATCTGTAGAAGTTGCACTATAACTATACAGCTGTAACAACTACACAACACAAAGATACAGCTAAATAAGAAATAAAAAGTTTAACACTGTCTTTTTACATTGCATCACAAATACTCTCAATTTGTCAAATTATTTGTAATTCAGTTTGCATCTTCCTACATTCTGCACAACCACCTTTGAATGTACAGTATGTTTCATTCATGGTTATGTTGTGAAGGTGGAGAGAAGAACAATAGAATCGCCCTAAAAAACTGATTGAGCGACAAAGAGTCACACCCTTTATTCTAAATACGTCTGACACTTTCTGGTCTATAATGTCAGTGAAGAAAGTGGTGTGCAATAATACTTAATATTCAGGATTATGATATGAGAATCAGGATGAATTCTATTGAAACCAATTTCCCCATATTAAGAAAATTGCTATAATAACATAACAACCAATAGAAATTGACATTTGCTAAAGCCCAGTCAGCAGGTTGGCTACAACACAAATGCACAAAAACAGGCACATGAAACACAGCTGAATTTCACGACATTTATGCAATGGATGCCCTTAGGTTATGATATACATTATATGCTTTAAAGAAGCTGGACTGGGTAATGAACTCTCTCTCACGCTAATCTGTCAGGGCCAATAGAAACACGTGGCAGTCTGAGCAGGTTGGAACATGTCAGCTGATAGTATACTGACAGAGTGGGTGAGGCTGTTCACTCTCACTTATTATCATCTGATAATATCTCCATATCACGTTTTGTCATAAATCTGCAGCTGTACAAACTCCAACCCTCAGCACGTGTGAATGTGTTCCAGTGTGTTTGTGAGGATATGTGTGAGTTGTACCAATGTGCTAAAAATATAGTAAAAGAGAAACTGACAAATACATGCGTTGGATCTGAGTTCAGAATCCGCCTACACATGCTGACTAACCTGTCCATAAGCAAAGATGGTGGCGTTGTAGCCCTCAAAGCAGCCTTCAATGAGTCTCTCTGTGCAGTGGGTGTAGATGCTGTCCTGCTGGGTGTCCATGTCAAAGACATAGTCATATGTGAAGGCCTTGTCTTTACCCAGGACCACCTGGGGCTCCCCGGGCATGACATACGTGCAGATGTGGCAGCCCTCGATCTTCTCCTTGGCCAACTGAGGACGGATCCTGGTGGACAGAGAGACAAACACTAAGAATCTGAAAGATCAACCATAAAAGCCTCATTCATTCAGCTTATCAAGGAAAGAAACAAGCCCTGGTAATGATCTGTGTTGACAGGAAGTACAGTCCCTTAAAATGCCACAGAGTGGCATTTTAATGATATGTGCCTAAATGATATGTGTATTTTCACCCCAATCTAACTAGGACATCACATTAAAAGCAAGATTTTGTCTTGTTTAAAGACAAACTTGGTGTTTGCATTTCCAAAAGTGGACCATATCCATTGGTAAAAACAATTTTTGAAAAAGATGCTGAACTCTTTAAGATGTTTCAACATTACAGGTATGTCTCACAGGTGATGAGAGAGTCCCTATATAAACTTGCACCGGATTCCACACAGGTGAGTGTCAATTAACTGACTTTGGAACAATTACCTCACAATGATACCTTCACATGTAATTGAAAATGTTTTTCAATGTTTAAAATAAGCCACAGTTTCAACAAAGTTGTTAAAATCCATGTAACCAAGTCAAGTTTATTTGTACGGCCCAATATCACATACAGTGTTTCAAAGGGCTTTACCGGCCCAAATGTTGACGGTTACAATCCCACCCAAGATCTCTAAGAAGACAAGAAAAGGCTCCCTAAAAATGCCTCTATATATAAGGGAAATTGGAAGAAATCTCAGGAGAGTTAGCAAGATGCAGATGGAGAAGCAGGAAAATTACAAGTAATGAAGAAATGATGCAGGAAGATATGAATCCAGCATTTGAACCATGATCCAGAAAGAGGATCAAGTCCACAAAGGTGGTCAAAGTACCTAAAAAGAAAGGTAATTCATAAATCATTTGTATAAATATCAGCAAGTCTGTATAAGAGTATCATATGAGATCTTAATAAAGAGTTTGGGAGAAGTGATCTGGTGTGGACGCAGCGTAACGATCTTATTTTGTGATATTAAAGGGCATTGGTCAAACGTAGACAGAATAGAAGCCTTGTGATGTCGAATGTGAAAGTGCAAGAATTCTCTTCAAACTGATGCAAGTTGTAGCCAGCTGATAGATTTGGGCGCTGCAGAAAATTTGAAAGTTCAACTTTAAAAAACTACTTCTGAAATGAACTGAACTACAAGTAGATGAGTGCTGTTACTGTGCATGTGGACATTCGGTGCCAGCACCCTCCCCAGCAGGCACCATGTACAGTGCCCTCACTGTTCAGCAGAGAGAGAGAGACGGAGAGAGAGAGAGAGAGCGCTCTGGGTAAACAGTCCCACCCTGCTTTTCATTATGGAATCCCTGTTTGCTTTCATTCACACAAACACACTCTTTCTACATCATTTCCTCCCAGGATGCCCCTCTTCCTCTCAGGTCATCACTGCACTCACTGTCCACCTCAGGAGGACGTGGAAATGTCGGAGGGAAACTTAAGAAGTATTTGGACATACTGGAAGCATTAAAATGCTGGATGCACTTCTGCATATGGAGTTATTGGAACTTTGGAAAACACCTTCAGCAGAAGCATTTTCATTAATTTCTCTGAGGCGATAGTCCAAATGAACCCAGATGAGAATTAGATTTCAGCATTGGGGCTTGAAAAGCTTCGTGACATAAATACCTGAGAATCCCATAGCAGTATCATTATAAATGGCCGCTATTGTTGCTGTCTGCTGGCAGGTGTTAGTGCTCTGTGTGTGTGTGGGAACTTTGCATGCAATTTGTATTCTGTATTCTGAATACAATGCTTCTAGTTACACATTTGTGCCTATTTTGCTTGTGTGTGCTTGCATGTGTGTTACATTCATCACAGCATGAGACTAAGCAACATGTGAATGGCCTGACAGAGAGAGAGAGAGAAAGAGAAAGAGACAGAGAGAGAGAGAGAGAGAGAGAGAGAGAGAGAGAGAGAGAGAGAGAGAAAGTGCAGCCAAGAGAAAAACAAGTAAATCAACAGGGAAGCAGCAGGGAGGAGAAGAAACGTTGAAGCCTGCAAAGCTACAGTAGTAGACATCGACAGAGGTGGTATTGTGTGTGTGTGTGTGTGTGTGTGTGCATGTGTGTGTGACATCAGATCCTGGCTATTTAACAGACTCTCTCTGGGTTTACAGCCCTGATGAGAAAAGGGGACAGACACAGGGAGGGACTGATGGACGCAGGGAAAAACTGTACACTGCAACACACTCAAATCATCTTTAGGTAAAAGATTTACAAATTTATTAAGCCTTGCTAAAGTTTTACTGATCAGTAAGACAGTTTGAGGTATTTTAAGAGATTCTGATCTAATGCTGGAATGTTTTAGGACCATGCATTTGTCTCTTTGGCCTTCCCAAAACTTAGAGGGCCATTACCTTATTCTACTCATTGCTGCTTAAAGGACCATACAATCCATTTTGCATGTTTGAGCCTAATATATTCAATTTCCATACATGTAAGGTTACTGACAATCATTTCCCAAAAGATAAAACCATATTTCAGCTTTCCTGATATTTTGCAAAATCTCTTAATCTTTCAAAATCACATATTCAAGCGATACATCCACCTTAAAAATCGATGTTTCGCCTGCTAATAGTTACTCAAAATTATAAAGTCACGGCTGTTAAAATTTTTCCATAAACACAGGTCTTCTTTTGGGACTATATTCCCCAGTGGAGACATGCATTCACTCCNAATTTTTCCATAAACACAGGTCTTCTTTTGGGACTATATTCCCCAGTGGAGACATGCATTCACTCCATGTTTTTTATTACGTTTAAACTAAAATGAAACTTCAAAAAAACCTGAATACACGTGTTGTTCACAATAATGGATTACCTATCCCAAGAACGTTTCAAGTATCAACATGTTGATTTTAATAGCGTACCAGAATTAACTGAAATCAATGGTGGTCTGGAAGGTAGGAAAAAATTTTTAATTCACCGTTCCAGTAGCATGCTTTGGGAAATGATAGTCAGTAACATTACATGTATACAAATTGAATATATTAGGCTCAAATGTGCAAAATGGATGGTATGGTCCTTTAAGGTGAGAGACAAGGGTTAATGTTGACATGGACAACACAAAAAGGGCAACAAAAGTTCAATAAAGAGTTCAATAAATAAGGGAGAACACTATAAGTATTATGAAAATCTATAAAATGTCAGAGGGAACAAGGCAGTCCTAATGTAGCCCCATTTAGAATAAATCAGCCATCTTTCTGACTTTGTTTGCCTCCGTAGAAAATACAATGTCAGTGTCAGTGTCACCAGTGTCCTCCAGAAACTGGGTGGGTTAAAGAAGAAAGGGAGAGGCAGAGATGTAGAGAGAGAAAGAAACTAGATATAATGGTTACAGCCCAGACAAAACAATGATGACAATCTCCGCATTAAAGCCACAGTCCAGCCAGTCAAACATAGCTATTATCTGACTGAGTAATGATCATCTTCAGAACAAAAAAAGAAAAAAAAAAAAAAAAAAAAAACATCAGAAAATCCACAAGGGACACAATTAAAAGGCCCTGTTTCAATGTCAGGGCCATGTTCCCATGAATCCAGACAGCAGAACAGTGACCCTTTATCTATTTTGTGCCATAAAGCAAAGAAAGCCAGTGTTGCAGACTATTCCTGACAGAGGTCTTGTTGCATCAATGTCTAAAATCAGCAATGATTTATTCATGTCAACACTATTCATAATACATTAAAGTTTGCAAGTACAATACTTATTCATGGACTTATTTTCTCACTCAATAAATAGAAATGCCACGTGTGTTACATTTAGTTACCATACAGTTATTATACGCTACATTACATTAAGCTACTACATTAATTTCATGAATAAAATATTATATGCACACGAAACTCCACTTTTTAAATTTTGCATAATTGCAATAATTTGATCTTTTCTTGCATTAAAAATGTTTCTGTTTAGCAGTCAGCTCTAAAGTCTTAGATCTCAGAATGTCCTTGAACTCACCAGCAAGGACTGCTTGTTACTGCATAACCATGCAGTAAAGAGGTCATTTTGACCAAATTCACTGTGATGAATTACCTATTAAGATTCAGATCTCTGGAAGTTGATTTTCCTTTCATGAATTGAATGGAAATCAATGTGGAAATCAATATGTTTTCATCATTTGATGAAATGAACCTCTATTTTGTCTTTACACACCAGAACGTTCTGGTATCAAGCACCTTAACTAAACATAAACATGTGCGAGCTAAAGTAGGTGTGAAGCACAGTCTGCTGGTGTGTTATTAGTGTGTGTGTGTGTGTGTGTGTGTGTGTGTGTGTGTGTGTGTGTGTGTGTGTGTGTGTGTGTGGGATAATCATCTGGCAGTCTTCAGTCTGTGGTTCAACCTAAAACCAAAACACACTTTTCTCCAGGCTGAATAAGGCTGCCCTTTAGCGCTGTGAAGACTTTGGACTTAAAGTGCTAATCCACCTTCTCCAGTGACACACACACACATGCTTCACACAGGCTGATGCTCCTGGAAATATAACTCCACCACTTCCTCACATACACACACACACACATAAGTGAAGTGTTGAAGAGTGTTTAGTCACGTTTTATAGTTTAGACTACAAGAAAATGAGTGTGATGCTTCTTCCAAAATAATAAAGGATGCTACCAGAAAACAGCAATTCAACAACCTGACCATCAGACAGCATATATCACTGTTTTAAAGCAACTGAACAGCATATAAGGGACACACCCACATCCATATCCATATATCTATACATACAGTGCCTTCAGAAAGTTTTCAGACCGCTTCATTTTTTGCATTTTATTGTGTTGTAGATTTCATTTCAAATGGATAAAATTGCCATTTTTGTACATTAATCTACATTCAACTCAATAACCCATAATGCCACAGTGAAAACATGCTGTTAGAAATTTTTGCAAATTTATTAAAAATCAAAAACTGAAATCTTTCATTTACATAAGTATTCAGACCCTTAATTCAGTACTTTGTAGAAGCCTGTTTGGCAGCAGTTACAGCTGTGAGTCTTCGTCTTGGGTTCGTCTCTACAAGCTTCGCACACCTGGATTTGGGCAGTTTATCCCGTTCTTCCTGCAGATCCTCTCAAGCTCCATCAGATTGGATGGGAAGCATCTGTGAAGTGCCATCTTCAGATCTCTCTACAGATGTTCTGTGGGATTTAAGTCTGGGCTTTGGCTGGGCCACTCAAGGATAGTCAAAGGCTTGTCCCGAAGCTGCTCCATCAAGTCCTCTGCAGAGATGGAAGAACCTGCCGGAAGGATGACCATCTCAACAGCACTCCATCAATCAGGCCTTTATGGTAGAGTGGATAGACGCAAGCCACTCTTGAATAAAAGGCCTATGAAAGGTATTTAAAGGACTCTGAGAGCATGAGGGAAAAAGATTCTCTGGTCTGATGGGACAAAAATTGAACTCTCTTTGGGCAGAACTCCAAGCACTACATCTGGTGAACACTAGGTACTGCTGATCGCCTGGCTAATACCATCCCTAAGGTGAAGCATGGTGGTGACAGCATCATGCTATGGGTGCTTCTCAGCGGCAGGGACAGGGAGACTGGTCAGAATTGAGGGAAGGACGAATGCAGCCAAATACAGAGGTCCATGAAGACTGCTCCAGAGTATTAAATGAAAGATTTTCATTGATTTTTAATAAATTTGCAAAAATTTCTAATAACATGTTTTTACTTTGTCATTGTGGGTTACTGGGTGTAGCTTAATGGGCAAAAATGGCAATTTTATCCATTTAAAATTAAATCTACAAGTGCAGGGATCTGAAAACTTTCTGGAGGCACTGTATGTATACACACACCTATTCAAATACATGTGTGCACGTAAATAGACATTACAGACACATACAGTTGTTCTGTCAGATTCTCACCACGAGACAAGCCCCGTTAGGCTCATGCTCTTAGCCTCATTACTGCGATTACAGTGAGAGCCTGAGAAACACACACACACACACACACACACACACACACACACTCACTCACACACGGAACACGCACTAACTAGTCCTGTCCCCACTCCTTTTCATCTGAAGAAAATCCAAAGATTACACGTTCACATTAGTTTTATCCTGTCAGAAGTTCAGTTCAGTGACTGGGACATTGTTTGTATTATGGGATGGATTATGGTGAATCTACAGGAAAGCTGTAGAAGCCATCTAATTTGATAAAAGCTGGAAAAACTCTGCCAAATTAGACTTTTAAGTCTTAAAAACACACTCATTCATGCCACAGATGCTGAATTATCACAAATGTGTGTATCTGTGCAGTAAACTTGGCAAGAAGACAGTGCAGGCAGAAAACATAGACCTTACTTCAAATTATAATTCCTATGCATTCTGAATTGAACATTATTTTTAGTAAATTTTTAGCAAAGTGACTATGAGCGTTATCAGACAAAAGCCATTTTCACACCTGGTGGTTTGATCCAGCTCAATCGGACTATGGGTTTGTTGCCCCCCTTGGTACATTTTTTTTGGCAGGTCTGAACACAGCAATTATACTTAAATATGGATTAAAACCAACCATATCAAGATCGGTTTGAAGAGGTGGTCTCGGTTTGTTTGTAGTGTGAACATGATTCACACTCGTCCTGAACTGTGGGGAAATCTGTTGACCTAGAACTGGAGATGTTTACATGTGGTTAATGCCAAACTGTGCCTGCGGTAAAGTTTGTTTTATGTTAAATGTTCATCAGATCTACTACTTAAAGCAATTAAACACATCTAATGTAAACTAACTTCACTGCAGTCAAATGTCACCTTTGACTAGCCATAGCAATTCAAATGGATGCTGTGCAACATTGTGAAATTTAACATGTTCAGATAAACATGTTGAAGGTTAGCATGTGATTTTATGTGCTCAATAATTGCTCCATTTTAATAAAATAAAATCATAAAATACAAGGTGCACACACAAAATACCACCAGCATTAACTAACTGCTGATTGGTGAACAAGGAAAAAAGATGTGAGGAGGATAAACAAAAAAAGATTAATATGGTGAGTCAGTCCATCATTACCACCATCATGCTGATTCACGCTTCCTGAAACCCAGCCAATCAAATCACCTGCTGACATCACTCATCCTGACAATCAGCCAATCGATTCCCTCCCAAGAGATGCAGCCGATCATTATGCATCATCAATGACAACAGCAATAAAGCCTAATCTGATCATCTGTAATCTCATCTTTGGTTTGTGTTATGGTTTCCTTCAGATGTAATCAAATGTTGGCAAAAGCAGCGCCGAGTGATTCAGCAGAAACAAAAGAACGTCTGAGCCCACGAGGCAGAACACAAGAGTCTTTTCAGACAGACGCTCGGCGACCACATCCCCCACTGCTACCGACAGGCTGACTCATCACCTGACCTCATCAAGAACTCGCTTATTTCTGGGTCTTTGCACCACTTAGAGAGGAATAACTGAGCTTTTATAGAAGAAATCGATTCAGATTCCGAGCATGCAAAGTGGCAGATTTGGAAGCAAAGAACATGTTTAGAAAGCAAGATTAAAGGACCATACTGTCATTTTGCATGTTGGAGTTCTAATATATTAAATTTTCATACATGTAAGGTTACTGACAATCAATTCCCAAAGGATGAGACTGTATTTCGGCTTTCCTGATATTTTGCAGAATCTCTTAATTTTTCAAAATCAAATATTCAAGCGATACACCCACCTTAAAAATTGATGTTTTGCCTGCTAATAGTTACGCAGCCTTTATGAAGTCACGGTCGTTTAAATTTTTCCATAAACACAGGGCTTCTTTTGGGACTATATTCCCCGGTGGAGACATATATTCACTCCACGCCTTTTATTGTGCTTAAACACTAAAATTACAAAACTTTGAAAAAACCTGAATATACGTGTTGTTCACAATGATGGATTAACTATCCCAAGAACATTTCAAGTATCAACAAGTTGATTTTCACAGTGTACCAGAATGAACTGAAATCAATAGAGGTCTGGAAGGTAGGAAAAACANCAGAATGAACTGAAACCAATGGAGGTCTGGAAGGTAGGAAAAACATTTTTTAATTCACCGTTCCAGTAGTATGCTTTGGGAAATGATTGTCAGTAACGTTACAAAAATTTAATGTATAGGCTCAAACATGCAAAATGGATGGCATGGTCCTTTAATGGGAATTTTGAGTGTCAAATGTTTTGATCTCGTATTAGAAATTTGATCCCTGATTTGCTTGAAAGCAAAGCATTGCCTTGTTACAATCTTGCATTTAAAGGACCATATCAGTGGTTTTGCTTGTTTGAGACCAATAAATACTACCTGCATTCACATTACATTACTGATAACATTTTTCAAAATATAAAACTGTATTTTAGTCACGTGTTATTTTTGCCAAATCCCCTAATCTTTCAAAATCAAATGTTCAGGTGATGCACCCACATTAGAATTCAGTATGGTCAATAATTTCATAAATACACAGCAGAAACTGTGGTGTTCATGCTCAAATGCTGCCAACCTAAGATAACCTGCTTTTTCACAGTTACAGGACTAAAATCCTCATAAATAGTCCTAGAAGTTGGGTCATACAAATGAAAATGAAAATGTTCTTCTTGTCATATGACCTTCAGTTCTGTAGGATTTTCAATGCAATAACAGCTCAGGCTAAGAAGCTAAAGAATGTCAGAATGTTGTGATGAAGATCAGAGTGGATTGTGGACTGGTGACAGTGATGCTATCCAACAGAGGTTAATGAGGAAGTGCACACACACACACACACACACACACACACATCACATGCACATACATACACACTTCAATGGCCCTGTGTTGCCCATGTAACTGAGACAAGCAAACTGCAAACACTCAGATTTCAGCTTCAGTCGCAGAGAGAGAGAGAGAGAGAGAGAGAGAGAGAGAGAGACTATTATAGCCTCAATCCTTCTTCTTGTCAAAACCCTCTGTTGAAGAGCGTAAATACTGAAAAGTATCTGTCTCTCTATTCAGGACTCAGGAACTGCAGGAAACCTGATCATGCTACTCATTCATTCACATCCTTTAAAAGTGTGCGTGTGCATATGCGTGTGTGTGTGCATTGTGAGTCCTTCAAGAATGCCTTCAGGTTCACCACACATTGACACACACAAGTACAAAAAATGTCTCATAAATCAGCCAGCAGGTGCACTTGTGTATTTGTTTTGTGTGTTTTGTGTGTGTGTGTGTGTGTGTGTGTGTGTGTTATTGACTTGGGTCTCATGGCTGTCCTGAGCCAGAGGACAAATGATGAGAAACAAATGATAAAAAAAAAGAAAAGACCTTTACTCTCATCATCATCATCACTCTTTTTTCATCCTTTAATAGTGTGTGTGTGTGTCCCACTGTCTGATACATATTGTATGTATATTGTAGCTGTCATAAAGATTTCTGAACATCTAAACGTCATCCTCCATTCATCCTTCATAACGTTTTAATCCATCAACACAAATCATGTTTCAGGATTAACAGAATTGGCCTTTATGAGTTGCTACTGTTTTTGTAACTGGGTGCAAGCGTGCAGCAGAGACTAAAGACTCTCTTTTAACAAGTCTCTCCATTGTCTAACTGCTGGACTTGACATCAAGAGGCAATTCATCGTGTCATTCTCTCCAATGTACTTACAGAAGCGACAAGCTCAAACAAGTCTTCAGCCTGTCAGAGGACTAACTCTGCAGTTTTCAGACTGTCAGAGCAGATTAAAATGACTGGATGGATGGGTTGCATCCAAAAGGGAATCCTATAACAGATTGCCTGCTTTAAATTTTAATGTGCAATGTAATCCACCGGAGCATTTCAAGTCATTGTCTGGTTAGACTTTTTAACAACTTTTAAAAATAACTTTAATTTTTTTTTTTTTTTTTTTTTTTTTTTTTNCAAAAAAAAAAAAAAAAATCACAGGAACTAAGAAAAGTTATGACAAAGAAATCTTGAATTTGTTTTTTACTCAGTGTCTAGTGTCCAAATGGCAAAGAAATGGTGATGTAACCATGGAAATTTAGGAAAGATGCAGGGAAAAATGGAGATAATTTATGAGAATGAGCAGGAAAGAGAAAAAAGAGCACAAGAGTACTGCTGACTCAGCGTTTTCGATGTCTCCCTCCTCTAGCTGTCTGACCGCCATCCGTTCACAGGGCCATTGCTACACACGTAAGTCTAGAAAAGGCCACTGGTTACCATGGCGACGGCTAACATGGCTAGCAACAGCCTGCATTGGTGAAATTCTGACTGGGTCACCAATCACAGCTCTGAATGTTTCCAGTGTCAAAGGTCACTGGGCAGGAAGGAGGGAGGGAAAAGTGGAGGGTGGCAGGGGATGGTGGCTGTCACCCGGACTGACAGCTAGAGAGGACATATGAGGATAACACACACACACACACACACACACACACCTGACCTCCAGCTTAATGGAAACTCTTCTTTTAGACAAGGCCAGTTATGACACTTGTGGGACTTCAGTGGAAATAAAGCGAGAATGAAAATGCATAAAGGGAAAATCATACGAACATGTTTTGCATAAGTTTATGGAACATTCCAGAGATGAAGTGACAAATACTACAACAAAACACAACTGAAGGTCACCGTTTATTTTGCAAGGGAAATTAGTGTGTGTGTGAAAGAGAGAGAGAGAGAGAGAGAGAGAGAGAGAGAGAGAGAGAGAGAGAAATACAGTTTCTGTTTTGTATTAGCGTTGCTTCTGGCTTCCTTTAAGGACCATATGGATGATTTTTCAAGTTTGAGCACAATTATAATAAATACTACCTGCATACATGCTATATTGCTAACAGCCATTTTCCTAAACATAAAATGGTATTTGAGTTTTGTGTGTGAGTGTGTGTGTGTGTAAGGAACACCAGAGGCTATCTTCTGTTTGTGCAGTCAGACAGCAGCTACAGACAAATCAATCAGACCAATTAGATTATACAATATATACAAAATTATGTACAATATTATACAAAATATTACACAAAATTATGTAAAACTAATATTTTGTTGTCAGCTGAAGTTTCTGTCTACAGCTGCTCCTGCTAACTAGCCACTTATTGCTGCCTGAAATGCAAAACGCATCATTGCCTATGTGATAGATGGTTTTTCCTTTGACCTGCATGACAGAGCAGCAAATATAAAAGCTTTAATGAATTCAGAATCAGTTTAACCACAAATAAAAATCAGCTCATCAAGGCCGGCACACACACATAAACACACTCAATGGTAAATACTATATAACACTGAGTGGCATTCAAATACAAGTATTAGAGTCTCGTTACTAAATTATCTCTGTGTTTAAGGTCCGGGTTTGAGTATATTTTATGCAGATTAGGACACACAAACTGCTCTATCGTGGAGAAATTTAATGGAGAAATAAATTTAAGAAATAAATAAGAAGAAAAGCACTGTTACAAGCACAGTAAATATGAATCATGTATGAATAAAAACTCCAGATTGAGTTAACCTTTGCTCTTGTTTAGCAGTTACCGGTTAGCTCAGTAGTGACATCACAATAATCATGACAGCAGCTGGCAGACGGTTTGCAGGATGCACCGCTTTGTGTGTCAGTACACTTCAACTGCTCCATGAATAGTTCTTATGAATATGTATGTGTTCATATGCGCACGCACGCACACACACACACACACACACACACACACACACACACACACACACACACACACNACACACACTGCAGCAGGTCCACACTTTGCCCTCAACCGTAATCCACTCAGGTCAAGGGGGCGGGACTTGTTTCTGAGTGACACTCAGAAAAGCCAATAAGAGATGGAGAAATTGTCTCATATGAGTGTGTGTGAAGGTTTTGAGGAAAGTTGGTGTTTATATTTCCACTATCAATTTATGATGTATGTTGCACATATTGTGACATTTACTTTGTATATATTTTAGTGTCAAACCCAATTAACTGCTGTTTTGATTATTTAAAAAAACAAAAAAACACCAAAATAAGCAAAAACTAAAAAAAAGGAAGGTTAAAAAAACACTGGAATCATTCTTTAATTCTTATTCCACATTCACTGAGCTGCTGCAGCCTCTGTCATGTGGCGGTATAAACAAGTTTAAGCATTAAACTAAAGCTTAACTTACTTTCCAAAGTTCCTCTTTCAAAGAAACTCTGTCCTTATCCTGGAGAAACCACTCACTCTAACTCATCTAAATGAAGAGGAAGACGTGTCTCTTTTCAACAGGAAACCCGGATCCCTGCTGCCGGCTGTTTCTGTCCTGTGGCTGTAGGTTTTGAATTATTCAAGCTGTACTTAAGGGATATTGGCAAACTAATAAGTCACTTGACTGGCTCCTCTGGGTGAACTTTGTGACATCCTTTCTTTTTTTTTTGTTTTTGCTGAATCATTCACTGGCTATGTTGGAAATATGGGACAGATATGCATGGCTGCATCCAAGCAAACACATAAACACACAGATGGATGTGGTGTTACATAAGAAGAAAGATCTGGAACACGTATTTGCACAGGGGGATAAAACACCTCCAGTATAGTTTGTGTGTGTGTGTTTGCTGAATCATCTGACAATGCGTATGCTAAGAGAAGAAAAGAAGAGCACCATCTGTGTCCTGTCAGGTGTGAAGAAATTCATTACGGTGAGCGTAACCAACGTCATGTCACAAACGAACCGAAGGATGCCTGCATTTGTCACATCAAAACGGATTTTCCTCTCGTCTCTTTGAAAATAATCCAACAAAAGCAAACTTTTACAAAGCAAACACACTTTCCAGTTACATCACCATTCCACTAATAAATCAAGCTGACAAGAAAATCCCTGAAACTCCCTTTTTCTTTTTCCTCCAGCACCAGTTTTTCTTTCTTGTTCTGCCTGTTAAATTAAAAAAAAGAAAAGACACAGAACCAGGATGATAAAGAAGCATTTCATCGCTCAGGACCAGCTAGGATCAGGGATTAAGGCCTTGCTAACAGATAGCATTAGCTCCACAGGCTGAGGCAAGCTCTGTGGCGGGCAAACTGCTCGCTGATTACTCCACACACACACACACACACACACACACACACACACACAGCCACCGGGGAAAGCTACAGGCTGACGAGAAGCTGACAGTCAAAGTCTTTCAGACACTCTGAGGTTCAGGTTCAGCAACGTACAGCTCCAAAATAATTAGAATGTTGCCACGGTGCTGGAAACATCAACATAAAGCTGTGGATTGATTTACAAAGGGATGAAGGAAATGATTTTGTGAGAAAGGAAAAGGTGGATAATCTGTGATTTCCAGAGAGGAATAAGTGATAATCAATTATATTTTCAGTATAATTATTTACATCAACCTGATGGACTTCCTATAATGTACATTATGAAATTGCAACAAAAAAAGATCCATATTAGCCGACAAATGTGTGTGATGTTGTTAATTCAACTGTCAATCATTTTGTTTTGACTATGTCTTAGGCAGGACACTCTTTGATTAACATGAAAGAGCCTAAATGGCTGGCTTTCAGACAGTCAGCCAGACAAATGAGGATGACTTCACTACTTAAGACGGCATCAGATAGAGGGATTTAATTGAGCGGGTGCCAAAACCGGAGGCAAGGTGGAAAAACTACGTAGCACTTTTCAATCAATGGGTGATAATAAAGATTCAATGATGAAACGAACTGAGGAGAAAAATGGCAAATCTAACTTCAGCAGAGGCTCAGTGATAAAGACTGCTGCAAGGTGAGAGGTAAAACAGATAAATGCTGCTTTCAGGGACATTTTTAAGCTCGTAGATCTGACTTTCAGAAGCATTTTGGTCTTCCTTTAGGAAGAGAGAGAGAGAGAGAGAGAGAGAGAGAGAGAGAGAGAGAGAGAGAGATGCCTGATGTAACACAATAAGATTAAATTGTTTCCTTAGTTTGCAGGTAAAGTCAGGAGAGCCTCAATGACAGGAAGTGAAACCGATCTGCTCACGAATGTGTGTGTGTACATGTGTGTGGGCACGTGACTCTGTAAGTGTGTGAAAAAGAACAAGAATAGTGACAAAGCATAATCTCAACATCTCAAAAGCAAACACTTCATGAAACACGCCGACAAACTGTTGAATTCACGTTACTGTCACAATCTTTGATAACAAAGCAACCTAACCTTCATACAACTTTTGCGTTCGTTTAAACAATCTTAAAGAAAGAAAGATTAATGAAAGAATAAACCAATGAATAGTTGACTGACCATGAATAGGACTAAATGTTGGGTTATAATGTGTTAAATGAAGCTGGAAAACCAACTAAGAGAGGAGAAGACAAAGCTGGCACATAATTGATGAAGCCTGAAGCTTTCAATGAAGATACAATAGCAGGTAGTTTCCACGAGGAGACAAACACCCCCTCCTTAAGCTGATTTGTCAGATTATAAATAGCCCTGTGTGTGTATGGTTATGTGTGTGCCTGAGTATTGTTTGCACGACATTGAGACAGCAACTCTTCCAGACGAATGTAATCTTCCATGCAAGGACTGAGCAGTGCATGATGGGATATGCCGGCTGTTTGTCATGTATGATGAAGGAGAGAGACAGGCTAGTAAATTGAGTCGGCTTGGTAAACAGAGTTCTGGGTCAAAGTCTGAATGCGAAAGTGTGTGAGTGAGTGGGG
>VXCM01000219.1:0-208581 GCA_014773175.1 Lucifuga dentata | reverse complement strand
ATTTATTCGGGCTTGGGACCGGCACAAGGTGGACACTGGCTTGTGCCCCCTTGAGGCTGCATTGGTGATGGTGTTTCATTGAAGTTTGAAAAAAAAGAAGTTATTTATTGTCTCAGTCAGATTCAGTAGAATAGAAAATTTAACACGCATGTAAACATGTTGGACATTCACGTAAAAAGAAAAACACAGTAACTACACAGCACCACACTGAATAATTGATGTATTCATTTAAGCTCTTTCGTAAAGCTTCCCTTATGTTAATCATTGTGTTACTGACACATTGCTTTAAGGTGCGTCACAGGTAAAAGCCAATGAAGATCGGTGTGATTAATGAGCTGCTTTGTATTAAGGAGCCGCGTTTTATCCTGCTTCCTCTGCTGTCAAAGCCAAAACTGACATGTTTAATCGGCAAAAGAAGCATAAATGATCTCCTTTAGAGCTCCACATTTTATGAGGGAAAAATGTAGAAAGCTGCAGCGGCATTTAACACTAATGGGAGTCTGGTATGGGGGGTGGGTGTCAAGACAGAGGCTTCACCGACATGCAGATAAGGAATTATGACAAATGCTAAAAGATGCTGGTAACAGGCATTTAAATGAGGGAACACGGTTACAAGCCGAGGTTTGCCCTTATTGAAATGTTAAGTCTGACACTGTGTTTTATGAATTCCACCCACTGCCTTTCTCATCTCGCTTCTTGTATCATCTGCCGTCTTTTATTTGCTGTCTTCATCTGCCTTCTTTTATTTCCATTCCTTTTTAGTTTTCCAAGCTGCTTCCTCTTCTTTTAAATAGCTACTTTGAAGAATGGACTTAAATTCATTAAGGCTAAAGTACCTGATTAATTAAGCAGCGGAAAGAGAAAAGTGGGGAGCAATGGTTTGCTGCCTTTTGGTCAACATTTGTTTGCTTCTGTTTATTAAAAGGGATCCTCTGGGTGAGGAGACCTCCTAAATGGGGCTGGAGCTGAAAGCAGCATTTTGTGGTGAATAATTGGATTGCGGCTGTGAGCATGTGTGTGTTTAAACGCCGGGATCGAACAGTGCCTGGGGTGTTTACCTGAGAAGTCTTTGTCCCCCTCCCATCCTTCTTGATTTCTCCTCCTGCCGTCCATCGCTTCCCTCCTCCTCTCTAATCAGGCTGATAAAGCATGTCCTCTGCAGTCCTCCAGCCATAGCTCTGCAGCAACAGATTAGGCAGTCAGCACATACGCCGGCTGCTGTGGGGGACGACGGGCGGCGAGAAACGGTCAGACAGGGACAGACGGGATGNACGCCGGCTGCTGTGGGGGACGACGGGCGGCGAGAAACGGTCAGACAGGGACAGACGGGATGGTATATGGACAACGGCACAAACACCAGGCACACACACACACAAAGCCTGGCAGGCTGTACCCTTGAATAATGTAAAACCTACATGCCATGTGCTTTCCTGCACACATGCATGCCTACAGTCGCACAAAGCACACATGTGCACGCTAGACCTAACAAACTCTCAGACGTGAAGTACTCTGCTAACAAGTGGAAGTGAGCGGCTCTGACAAATTGGTGTGTGCTGATGAATTGGTGCGTGTGTACTTTCGCTAACAACACTTGGAGTAATGAGCAGGTTGCCCCTAATGTAACCTCTGCATGCTGAGCGAGAGAGATGGATGCCGCCGCAGACAGCTCCAGGAGAAGCACGTGTATCCGTGTGTGTGTGCGTCTGCGAGCGAGTACACAAACATGCATGTGTATGTGTGCACTCGTGTCTTTTGTAGGTTAGCGAGAGAATTAGGAAGATAAATGAGCTTGTGGTTGAAAGAAAACTATACAGGAATGCATGACTGGAATCCTTTTGGGGTCATTGACTCAGGTATCACAAATATCCTGGACTTTTTTTGTTTTTTTCCACATGGCAGCGACAGATTGTGTGCCTGTGAACACAGTGTGGAGCAGAAGGGTTTGTTCAATTGTTCCTACTATTTTTGGAAGTGTTGACGGTTTGCTCATATACAAATGCCAAGTTAGAAACATTAGTCAATGGTGTTGCTGGTTTCTGACAGATTTTTATTTACTCTGAGCATGAAATTACACCACTCAAGCTGTTTTTGGCACTAGAAATCCTCTGGTTTTGTAACCTCCTGGTGGTACTTGGAAGTATCCTAAACCATTGTTCCCAGAATACACATGCCATGACTGCTGCCTCTGCGACAAACCCATCATACTTTACTTGCAATGGCTTTTATAACTTTGCAGAACTGGGCTGCAGAGAGCGCTTTATAGCAGCGTCTGGCTAAGGCTGCATGTCATTAAATATGCCATCTTGCCAGTTTATGCGATTATTTCTCAAAAGAATGGCGTGTAATTCAAGCATATTCTTTGTGAGGTATTTATTGGACAATGCTTGTTCCCTGAAACTCCGTCTATCCATGAGTGAGACGAGACTCTGCCTAATGTTGTGCATTCATTTTTCCTCCTTGATGTTGAGTGGAAGCTGTTACAAGCCCAGATTCTCCCAACCTTGATGAGCGTGGCGGTCGGTTTAAATCACACACTTTTATGACCGAGCCACCCGCCATGGCACACTAGACTGAATAAAATGGCATTGTTTGTAATTGCTGCATTGGGGAAATGCAGCACCAAAACAACTTCGCCACCTCAGTGTCGGGATGGTAGTTGGTTTTTGATTTACAGTTCATGGAGTTATTAAAACACAGACCAATGATGTTTTTTTTTTTTAACCACATGTGGCTGTTTTTGCCGCTTAAATATTAATTCAACATGTTGGCAATGTAATGGTCAGATCTCTCCTTCACCCTAGGATGTAGTTTATTTGGGCAATAAAAGCACAGCACAGATATTAGAAGTCAGAGTTCATCATATGGAGAAAAATTACCTTGAGACAAAGAACTGAAGTGACTGAGCCAAATATCCAGGGATGAAGAGAGAAGCAGAGATGAGGGGGAACCCCTGTAAAGTTTTATTTGTTGTTGAGATTGGCAAAAGTGGTAAAAGTCTAATTATAGAATCGTGGAGAGAGCTGAGCGTTTCCCCAGTTACGTTGCTTTCAGACTTATGAGTTGTTATGTTTTGTTGGAT
The DNA here is from genome assembly GCA_014773175.1 of Lucifuga dentata. Classification (NCBI taxonomy): domain Eukaryota; kingdom Metazoa; phylum Chordata; class Actinopteri; order Ophidiiformes; family Bythitidae; genus Lucifuga; species Lucifuga dentata. Next base: position 205,502 of record VXCM01000219.1, on the reverse strand, counting down.
TACCCTTGCTTCGGTTTGGTGTCACCAGAAATGAACCAAAGTATATCAGCAAAAGTCGTGACAACTCGTGCTCTGCTCATTGGTCAGAAGTGTTTTTGCGAGGGGTTAAAACAGGAAGAAGGTGGTGCACGCTGCGTTAGCTATGTAACATGGAATGACGACAAGTTGAGCCCATAAACCAAGTGAAACTATGCTAGCAGAATGCCGAATTTGATTAAACTTAAAGGACCATACGGTGCTTTTGCATGTTTAAGCAAAATGCTAACTGCATATATGTTTATTATTCCAAAGCACAAAACTGCATTCTAGTTTTTGTGTTATTTTTCCAAAACTCCTAATCTTTCAAAATCAAACATTCAGTGCTACATCTACCTTTAAAAAAAAAAATCAATGTTTCACCTGCTAACACCTATGCACAATTGTAGAAGGCATGGTATTTTTAATTCCTCTGCTAAAAGCAGTCTTCCCCTGGGACTATATTCCCTGGTGAAGATATGCATTTTCTTGCGTGCAGCTCCATTTGGATTGGTTAAATTAAATAACTTCGGCAAAAATGACAAAAAAACAAACAAACAAACAAACAAAAAAAGCGATAGATTACTAATCTTTAGCATGTTTCAAGTATCTACAGTTACTTTATTTAAAAAAAAATAACAGTACTATAAATATATATCTATCTATATATATATATCTATATAGATATATATATATATTTTTTTTTTTTTTCTCCATCTCATATGGAGGAGACTTTTCTCCATATGATGAACTCTGACTTCTAATGTCTGTGCTTTTATTGTCCAAATAAACTACATCCTAGGGTTTGGAATGAACTGAAACCAATTGTAGTCTGGAAGGTAGGAAAAACAATTCTAAAATTTACTGCTACAGTAGCATGTTTTGAAAAAATGGTTGGCAGTAATGTATTGTGTATGCGGGTTGTATTTATGGGCTCAAACATGCAAAAGCACCAGCATGTTCATTTAAACATGTCAAAAAAAAAAAAAAAAANAAAAAAAAAAAAAAAAAATCACTATCACTTTTATTGGAACTGGACCAAAACCGCTTCCTCAAAGGAGTCTGTTGATTTGGTTCACACAGAAGTGCTGTTGCTGTGTTCAGACCTGCCCAAATGAGTTGAACCAAAGAGGAAATTGTACCTGTGTCCTTTCCAATCGGTCTAAACCTCGTAGGTGTGAAAACACTGTTAAATGTTTATTTTGTGAGCGAGGACAAGCCGGTGTACATTCTCACATGTGCACAAATTCTCTTTAATGTCCTCCACTTCATCAAGACACACACACACCACGGCACCATTATCTGCACCCAGAGAGCCATGCAGGGCTCCGGTGGCTGATGGGATTAGAGCACAAAGAGAATTGTGGGATTATTCGGTTATGGCCGAGGTGTTGGAGTCTTCCATTTTGTTTACCTTCGTCTTTATTCTTTTATTCTATTTCCTCTAGGTTGTGTTGTGACTCCCTGTCGGGGGCGGGAGGAGAGTGATATCTTGTTTGGCTCCTGACAGCACCACTTGGAGAGGAAAATGAAAAGAGATGGCGATAACACAGAGACACGCATTCACACACACCTCCTGCCAGCCTGTCCACCCCACGCTGTTCATAGGGCAATTCAGGCCTGGCAATTTAGGGCCGAGTTAACGTGCAGGGAAAAACCTAAAATAGTGAGGCAAGGCGAACAGGGAGGAAAAGAGAAAAAAGGAGACCTGGGGAGTGATTGGTGGAATGGTGGGGGACAGATGTAATTTTCAGACATCGGCAGGGGAAGTGATGTAATTTTCTGGATGCAATTTGTGTGTGCGAGTGCTCTTGTGCATGCATGCCTGTGTATGTGTGCCAATGCATGTGTTTGTCTATGTGATGCATAATGTGGAACAACGCAGATGCTCGTAGCACTTTGATATGGGGCTCATCAACTGAGAACAACAAAATGTGGCTCATTTTGGCACTTTGATTGTTTGGAGACAAAAATTGATGCAAGTTTTTTTTTTTATGATATAATAACCATCTTCAAAATGATAGCAGAGTTTTCATACGGTGTTGGCTTAACAAATTTGGTCTCACACACATTTGTCTTCAGGCTAGACTTGTTAGCTTTCACTGTATAACTGATGACTGTCAAATAACTAATATTCTCCTTTGTTGCTTTTTCCATCTTATCCAGCAACAAAATTATACTGCGCAGCGAGCGCTATCTTTAGCAAATGAGCTTTAAAGTTACACAAGGACACAATTGATATTCCTATCAATGCAATTTGTGAGTTTTATTTTGCCGTCTGCGTTGGACTTCCCAAACTAATGTTGTGGAGGGAGAAGGAAGAACATTGTTAGATGCATTACGCTTCTGGCTGTCTTGGTAGACAATTAGTCTGACGGATGAATTAAAGAATATGAGGCCATTTTCTGCAGGAGATGGATCCATTCTGCCTATGCATGCACCCATTTATGGGACTGGGCTGGTTCTTATCATAGAAAGGAGAAACATTAAAAGTTTAGTATTTGGTAATTGAATGGTTTAATAGCAGCACTCCCAAAGTGAACCAAGGACATTAGCTCTATGTTTTTTGATTTAAACTTTTAACACAAAGATAAACTCAATCGAAATCATGTACTGTGAGATAAACAAATCTGCAGGATGACCTTTCGAGGTTTGGTCGTAATGCTAACTTCAGATGCATTTATTTACAATGTTAATACATTTCTCCTTTGCCATCCCACTAGAATGTTTAAATGTTGTCACGCTCACTTTGAGTGGATTCTCCTCACCTTCTTTTCTACCCAATCAAATGTCCAACCTTAATTAAAATCAGGATTTAAAATAAACGTCACATTTAATTCATTCCCTCTATAACTGTGAGTGATGGCGTATTAATCTAAATAAAACCAGTGATGTCATCTGGTCACCGCAAACATGGCAGTGCAGATTCTGGTAGTTAAAGTGTCCTCTTGCGTCGTCCTTCTCTCATTAAGACAGAGGGTCAGCCAAAAGGTTCGAAGCAGTTCGAAGGACAAGCAGGTCCTGTTAGTGATGTCTCTTGCTGGTCTGTGCATTAAATAGACTTGATAAGCTTTATTGAGCTGTGTCGTAATATGAGTAATTGCTGCTGATTTAGCAAAACCAGATGTGCCACAAAACCCCTCATAATCTTTTCAGATAATTAGGTAGTTTAAAATAAAACCCTATAACCAATCAGACACATCAAGCAATTTGTAAAGGCGTAAACATACAGGTCACGACCTCATGAAATCACTAAATCTGTGCAGTCAGGCAGATTTTATTTGAGCATTGTCCTGATGATAAAACAGTGTTTATTGGCTCCTCTCGTGACCTTCCTGTCCTTGTGAATCCCTTTGGGATGGTTAGTGCCTTGCTGGAAGGTTACCTCCCAGTATAAAGCACTCAGCCTCTGCAACAACAACTTTATAGAACACCTGTGGGAACCAGAGTTTATGAGCTTATCAGCTGCATGATTTTACATTTTCCAGTTGGCAAAGCGACATATGCTGCAGGAAACAAACACCAAGTCCTCAAGGAACCCAGACCCGGCCCTGATGAACAGCTAGCGAAAGGCTACGCTCAATCACATCTCTGCATGACAATGATAAGCAAACCAACCTGCTGTTGTCTTTATTGTCCTACTGAGACAGTACAAGTGTGAGTTTGATCAGGAAAATTAAAAGTAGATTGCAATATTTTTCTTGAACCAAGGGGCCAATTTTCACAAAACATTATTTGATGATCTAGCAACCACAAATGCATCATTACATTTCACCATAATCTGATAAACAGTCAACATGATGAGTCAACAACGGTTGTCCAAAGTGTTAATACTCAATTAGCACTTTTTTTAAGTGCCTCTAATAACTTGGCCCATTTGCATGCATTTTGCATAACCATGCTGGCAGGAGCTGACTTAGAAGAGCAGTTGTTATATATCTCCTTGAGGCACAGCACCTCAGTCCTTTTGGGGGCTGTTGAAACTTTGCAGAAGCCCAGTTTTCATTTTCATGGCTGCATTTACATGCTGTCCTACTGTCTGTCCCTCTGAGTTATATCAGGAGTTTTTATCACCTGAAATAAAGCAGAGATAAATGTTGCTGAGGAAAGTGTAAAACACCATTCATATCTTGTATGTGTCTGTGCACATGTGGGCACCCAAGTACGTGTGTGACGGTGCGTGTGTGCACGTGTTATTTAGTGCTCTGAAGCTTGAGCAGTTACGTGTGTAAACTGTGAACATTCTGCAGACTTGGCTCCTCACGCCGCTCTTTTGGATGTGCTGAGTATGCAATTTCAGCTCAGGGCTGCAGTGTCTGACAACACACACACACACACACACACACATAAGGATTCACATGTGCACACACCAGTACACACACACACCTGACATTTGACACATATATGGATCCATCTGCCACTACAGAAGTCTGTTCCCTGGTGACATTTACCTGGGTTACCAGAAATCATTAGGTAAGGTCAATTTCAGAAATTCTGAATGGGGAGGGAGATCAGACTTGATTTGATCTGGGTCTTCATTGTAGTAGAGGTAGACTGAGGGATATAGAATAATATGTCTGTCTGTGTGTGGTTGGACGTTTGATTGGGTAGAAAAGAAGGCGAGGAGAATCCACTCAAAGTGAGCGTGATAACATTTAAACATTTTAGTGGGATGGCAAAGCATGTATGTATGTATATATATATGTATGTATGTATATATATATGTATGTATGTATGTATATGTGTATATGAATGAGTATAGTGTTTAAAAAAGCAGCTACATTTTGCTGTGTCTTGGATCCTGGGGCAACAGCAAAAATTAGCCTGACTTTGTTCACCTTATGGACATTAAAGGGATTCTTTTTCCTGTGTTTTAGATGCCATGACAGCAAATTTTCAGTTGCATACTTTTACATTCAGCAAATTATATTTTGTTGCTCTGCTGGGTTACATAAATTCTTCAATCCAAGATGTAACCCTGCCTCAGTTTAGCTGTACAGTCGATGGGGATGGTCATGGGCGGAGTTTGACGTGTTACTCCGTCCCCATGTGTAACCCTGCCCTTCTAAAGATGCTTCTAAATTAGATCTGAACACTAACTGTCTGAAAAACAGTTCTTGCCCTCGAGCCAATTCATACTTATACTGAATTTCATTTACTCCCAGTGTATTACTGCCTATATTGTGTTTGTTTGCACCTACCATGCCCCTGTTATCTTGTTTGTTCTTAAACAATATCCACAGTCTTGCGCTCCTTTATTTAGGGATGTTTTGCTGAACTTTTGAGCTCTCCTGAGAGGTAGTCTCTGGTACTTCTGAAAGCAGTTCTCAGGAGAATCGCGGAAGAAAAATCAAAGCATCGTGGAAGACTAATGCTCGGAAAATATACAGTAAATACAAACACAGGATCTGTGTATGGGTCGTGTGAGTGCATCGATATGTATGTAGCTGAGAGATAATGAGTGCCAGCGGAAGGATTACAAACAGGTTGATACACAGAGGCCTTCTGATATTAGCTCACACACACACACACACTACTCTTCCTCAGACTAACTCGCTGTATTCCTCATCGTTAGAAACCTCACTCAGCGTTTGCCTTTTCCTGTTTCTCACAATTTATCTATCGAGCATCCAATGAAATGAAATGGGATTCAGTGAACTTTGCTGTGGTGCATAGTAATGTGGGAGTCTGTGGACAAAAGAAAACCCAACCTTTAGAACTCATAAATGCAAATGGATTCATTAGAAGTCAGTCTCATTGGTTCACTCAGGATCAGTTGACAGGAAAGAGAGAAATATTCTGATCATGTAGCATTGGCGTAAGTTATTTCATTCTCTCTCCCCTTTTCCAGTGGTCTACATCTCAAGTCAGTAATGTACTGACCACATGCAGGCATCACGTTAGGATAATATTAGACTCACAATAGGTCAACTAAGGATTGTTGATGGTCTTGAGCACCTGTGATATATGATATATAACTATCATTTTTAATAAATGTCTTTATTGTACTTTCTGCCGCCACACAAACACGCTAATGTCAACACCTACATGCGTGCTAATGCTGTTGCGTGTAGCTGAGAGAAACCGAGAGGTAATCCAGAAAATCAACTGTTCTATATAAACACGCTGGATAAAAGCTTTCTCATCTGATGCAAACATATTGTATTCTGACCCAGAGATAGCGAGGGAGAGCGAGAGAGCAGGAGACGCTCTTCATTTGCCAAGCTGTGCAGAGCTGAGCAGTCCCAGAGCCTTGCCAAGCAAAGCAAGACAGGAACTGGAGTAGACTGGACTGGATTCCCCTGACGTTGCTGTGACTCCTCCGTATACGAAAAGAGAAGCTGCATGCAGGTAGGACGCAGCTTTGCATGCATGCTTTGGGGAGCGTAGAGAAGCTTCTTTTTCCTGCACTCAGCAGTTCCTGATCCTCATGGAAAAACTTTGTTCCGTTCAACATCCTCTCTGTCAACACAACGCTCTGTTTTTGGTGCTTTGAAAATGTACACAGTGAAATGTCTATCATGCTACTATGTGCATATAAGTTTAGTCACTGTATGTGTAAACAGAGCAAAATAATTACAATGATGTGTGTGTGTGTGTGTGTGTGTGTGTGTATNCTGTATGTGTAAACAGAGCAAAATAATTACAATGATGTGTGTGTGTGTGTGTGTGTGTGTGTGTGTATATATATATATATAGTATAAATTGTTTATTTAATATATGTTAAGAAGCCTGAGGTAACTTGTACTAAACATTAAAGAAAAAAAAAATGTTCCATTAAAATTAACATTAAAAGCTCTTCTATTTTTTTAATATTTTTATATTTATTTTTTATATATTTTTTTAAATTTTTATATTTTTTATATTTATTTTTATATTTTATTTTTATGTTTTTTTTATATTTTTTAATCTTTTTTTTTTTTTTTTTTNTTTTTTTTTTTTTTTTTTTACATTTCTTATATTTTCTAACTCTCTCAATTTCATTATGTAGGAAGTTGAAACAGGCAGATGCTGTAGGAGTCTGGCATTCGAATGATTGTCTCTGTTTTTTTCATGCTGAGTTACAAAATGTGAGATGTGCGTGGCGATGATAAGGCGGCGTGCGACGGGACACGTCTTTCTGCGTAAGGTCAGTTTGTCCGCATGGGCCCGTGTGCCCTCACCGATACGTCAAGCATAAAACGAGCTTCACAAGTCAATCTTTTGATAATCTCCTGATAATTATAGATGTGCCAACATTAGACGCAGCCATATTGTTTTCAGTGGAATAAAGCTTTACTGGAAATCGTGGACAGACGAATTTGTCCGGATGTTTCGTTCAGTGCGAGTACAGATGTTGTGACATGTCAGTTGAGCCCTAAAGCGTGAGCATAGAAATAACAGGCTTTGGCCATTCAGAACGGCCGATTCAAACATGCAGATGAACAAGATGACTTCAGGTGTCTGCTTGATCTCCTTACAGGTGAGACATACTTGATAGGTTTAGACATAACATGCTGCTGATTCATTATTCCGCATGAACAGTCATGCTCGAGTGGCATTCTTATTTTGATTAGGCTTTGCAGAAAACAAAAATACAGAAGTAGAAATGATGTCCGTATAGCATAGATCTATAAATAGGATGTGTTAGGTTCTTTTCAGCATTATTTCACTTAATTACTGTGACAACCTTGCATGTACATTGAAATTGCTGTATTTCATTACGCTGAAACTGGATAAAATCATCAATGAGAAAACTATGAAATTATAAATGGCAAACTAGCTCATGTCTTTTAATTTTTTTCCTGCTTGCCTATCTTTGTCTTTATACATGTACAGGTATATGCCATGTATGTACAGGGCCGTGCTTATAGTGATAAGTGAGCTGTGATACACACTCTGACAGTAGAGAAATATGAGGTACCTCAGTACCATAAACAAATATATAAGCCAAGTGCTTCTTTTTGAGATCATAACCTTAATACAGTTGAAAGTGTACAGTGAGGACAGTGCTAAATTCAGTTTATTTGTTGTTTTTTAGTAGTTAAGTGTTTTTGTAGATATCCCCGTAAGTGATTTTTCTTCTTCTTCTTATGACGGAGTTCTCATATTTTATTCACCACAAGACAACATTGGCGATTTCCTTTCAAGAAAGAGTAAGAAACTAATATGCTACAAATTGTATTTGAAGATATCTAGAGAATTGAACTGTCTGCATGCATTTATGAAGTTTGTCAAACTTGCAGAGCTGCCACAGCACTAGTTTCCACAGTGTTCTCAGTGAGCGAGCAGCGTCATCCTGATGAATTAATTGTCTGGATTCTCAATGCAGAGACGGAGAGGAGGGGACGAGTATAGCAAACAGTGGGGGAGAATAACAGAATTCTAAATTTATTAATTTAGCCAAAGCATCACTACAGGAGACCTGCAGCCAAGCATTAGTTGTCTGAAATACTCTGATTAGCATATACTGTGCTAATGACAGGCTTATTTTAATCATGTTTTTCTCTCTGTATTCCCTCTCTCTTCACCATTTCCTTTTTTCTCCGGATTTGTCTCACATGATGCTTGCGTAAATGCTTTATTTCTACTTCTCGTCCTCACATTTCCTCTTTGGCTTTATTCTTACTGCCTATAGCTGAAGCTAAAGGTCCAAGTATACTTGATACGTATATCCTCGACTATAAGCCGACCCCCCAATTTTGGCCTGCAAATTTAGATTTTTCAAGAAACCCGCATATAAGCCCTGATGTTGTTACATCAATTATTTCTTTAGAAAATTCCCTGTTTTTCTGGGTATTGTCATAGTATTCCTCTGATTTTCTGAAAATAATCCACATACTGGTAAACATGATGTTTATTGCAGCAACTGATTATTGTAACTGACGGATCACGGCTTACTGGCCGCCGCAAAATGTGCTGAATAAGATGTTTAGTCAGGAAATACATCATTCTAAGGTGTGATTTAAACTATTTCCATGGTAATGGATAGTATTTCTACCCCTGGAAATTTTGTTCTCTGGGGTCCAATTTGAATTACTCGTGTATAAGCCGACCCCCGATTTGCTTTGTGAAATTTGGCTAAAAAAAAAAAATCGGCTTATACTCGAGTATATACGGTAGATCTTTTAGGTGTGTTTTGTGAAGAACAACCAAGATGAGCTTTGTCTTTTGGTGGTTCTTCTACAGGCCGCTCCCCCTTGGCCACTTTTGGTCTCAACATTTCATGGCTGCTTGTGTCACAGGTGAGGGGTGAGCAGGTGGAGCTCGATTTCTGTTTTGGTTCAGTCACTACCTTAGGCTGCGCACTTGTCAAATAAACAGAGAAAATAATCCATCTGTGATTTATCAGAGAAACATACAATCTCCTTCTCTGCCTTCTTTGCCTTTTTTATCGCCAAATAAAGTGTGGTCACTGCTAGCTCCTCTCTCCATCATTTGTTAGCCTCTTTCACCGCTGCCTCAACTTGTTCCTGCTACCGAGTGACTTTAGATGAACTCCTACTTGAAGCGCTGCACCGCTCTCAGAGCTCTAGTACCTGTTCACCGCCTGCTCTTTTCCATGTCTTGAATTATACTGGGCCCTTAATACCACTCAGCTTTTCTGCTTCCACCTTATATATCTAATTGTCTTACTACAGTGTACCCAAATCTAATGTATGCTTGCATGAGTGTACTTTTTTTTTTTTTTTNTTTTTTTTTTTTTTCTTCAGCAGTAATAAAGTCATGTTTCTTTCTTTGGGCTCAAAGCCAAAGGCCAGAACCAGTGTTTTACAACATAACATCATGGAGGAACGGCGAAACTGCAGCGACGGCAGTTTCCCACCTCAGCCTTGGCTTCCTCACTGCTCCCCCCCCTCCAGCCCCTCAGCCCCTGGGGNGTTTCCCACCTCAGCCTTGGCTTCCTCACTGCTCCCCCCCCTCCAGCCCCTCAGCCCCTGGGGATCTATGGAGATAAGGATTGAACATCTCTGGATGCCACTTTGCATAAATGTTTAATAGCAGGGAAAACATTAGCATCAGTAATTAAAGCAGTAATTTAAGCTAGACGCCATCAACAGGCAAGCTACTTCCAAGCTGGAATAACACCACTGAAACACAGTAATTAGCTTTGGCTTGATTGGACAGGAGAATGTGTGTGCGTGTGTGTGTATGCAACATGTCGTGCACATTAAAATGGAGGCTTAGTTGTTGTGTTTATATACCTCATGTTTAAGTCTTTTCTATGCAGGATAGTGTTTTGCAAATAGGTTCTGCTTACTCTTGATTCGTGATTGATCTACCGCTCCCTGTACGGTTGTTGTTAAGATTGATTGCATGTGAGTGTGTGTGTATATACATTCAGCATGTGTGTTGAATGGCATTTGACATTGGTTTAGACAGTGTTAAAGATTGGCCTGAGGAGGTCAAATATTGTCTAAGACTTCCCTAAGGAAGCTGCTGTTGTCCTATTTCATCATCCACATCTTGCGAGCCTTTTCCTTCCTCTAATTCCCCCTAAACTCTAGACTCTAACCTTTCTGTCTGTCTGAGACCTCTGGGACAGTACCCTGCATTCTTTTTCATTAAAGTGCTATGATAGCAATATGGCTGTGAAGGGAGATGATATGTTTTGCTTTTTCCACTGGCATCAAAAATCGTTAGGAGTGCAAGGAGGTCAGCCTGGCTCGTATCTGGCTTTTAATGGCTCCTTAAAGCCAGACCTCAGGGATGGGTGTTGTCATGTCTACATAAAACACACACGAACGCATGCATGCACGCACACATGCATGCTGCAGGGCATCTGAAACCATGCCAAGACTTTGCTCTCATCTCCCCCCTCTCTTTATTTCACTCTTTTTCGCTCATTCTCTCCTTCTCTCGAGCCAAATAGCGTCAGTCTTTGACGTATTGCTGCAGCATCAGAGGTATTCTGCGATTTGAACTCATCCTCACTTCCGGTTGAGTCTTTCTTCTTTCAATTCAGGATGTGACACTATGGCTGGATTTACACTACAAGTCTTGATGCCCAGTTCCGATTTTCTGCCTATATCCGATTTTTTGTTCAGCGTATTTACATTTTCTTTTTTAAGCGGCTCATATCTGATACCTGTATTTACACCCTTTTACCTGTAGCAGCCTGGATGCAGCTGCGCATACACACATTTCTGAGACGGATGTAAAAAAAAGCGCTTCAGTGGACGAGATAACTGTTTAAAAATATCAGCAGGTTAAAACTAACATGCAGAGAGAAAAATCTGTTCTGTTTTGAGTGTTTATCTCTCCTATCGGGACACATAGTTTCCAATCATAGAGGAGAAGCAGGTGGAGTATTGCTGTAATGGCAACTATCACACTAACATGTCTATTTGACATTTAACACATATCAGTGTGTCTGATATATATAGTATCTTCTTCATTTCTGTTTACAGACAGCATCATCGTATTGATCGCTTCCATCATCCATATGCGGATAAGATAACACGACGTCGGAATGGGAAGGAAATTCCGATCTGTGTATTTAGACAGCAGTCGCATTGACGGATATCCGATATGTATCTGATTTATTTTCACATATTGAAGTGGCCCAAATCAGATTTGAGCATATCCAATTTCATGTGGTTTTTTTACCATTTACATCTTCAGGAAACGTATCCGATACGTGTCGCATGTGCGCAAAAAATCGGAATCAGGTCGCNCATCTTCAGGAAACGTATCCGATACGTGTCGCATGTGCGCAAAAAATCGGAATCAGGTCGCATGTGCGCGGTCGTGTAAATCCAGCCTATGTTTCCCCATCCAAAGATTCCCTAACAGCGTGCTGTCAGAATTCTTATTCAGGTTGGACCATAGCTGAACTTGTGACCTTTGACCTTTTCAGAGAGTACCACTTTCCACTGGTGGCTGCTCCCTGCTGCTGCTTCTCAGCATGCTGATAGAGTTTCTGTGCAGTTTAATTAAGCGTATTGAGTTTGAATCAGCAGCGGGGTATTATATGGCTACACAAACACGCACGCTGGTGCACGCTCACAGACACATATTACTGCACTGCCTGTTCTTTTACTCCAATCCATCCCAGCTGACGGCTTGTTAATTGCCAGGGGGTTAACTGGAAGTGGTGGTGTAATTGCATCAGAGTTTTCATTTACCCTGGCCTCTTATTTATTTACCTCGACTTTAAAGCAGCATTAATCGTGTGAGTTAGCCAGGACAAAGTGGCGATCGACAGGCTCGATGTCAGTCTTGGATCAGACAGGCTAAGACAACCTGTGGATCACTGAGTTAGACTTACATGAACCGTGATGAAATTGAGGCAGAATATTTAAACTTTATTGAAAACGAGATAATAATTGAGTCACTGGGATGTTGTTTAAGGCTACAGGGTCCTCTCCTACTGAGCTGCTACAGTGTTTTATAATCTATGGCAGTGATGAATGACTCAACTCTGTGTAGCTGTCTTATTATCACAGCTTTGTGTAGCTAGACTATTCTGAAAATCCTGAGTACTGTGGATTATGGGACCTTGATGCATGAATGCGTGGCATTTCATGACTGCATTGACTTTTTCAATTTTTTCTCTGGTGACCTAGAGAAAACAGCAAAGCAGGAAGGCCTTGATAATCAAATTTATTTGACAGGGAAGCAACTTAAAAGCTTTGCGGCAAACTAGCCGCTAGTTCAAGGCTTTGAGAAAGGAAGAGAAGAAGACACTGAAATACCTATCAAACACACTTTAGAAAAATGTCATCTCCTTGATCTGTCTAATCAGACTGGCTTTAGAAGTGACTGGATTAATTGGAAAATTATAAAATCTGTTTGAGTTAGGACTTACTTTTGATGATGAAGGTTTTCTGTGTGTGTGTGTGTGTGTGGGTGGGTGCACTATGTGTTTGTTGAAGTTGCAGACTGGAATGACACTGGACGAGGAAGATTAGAAATGGGTTAAATTCCCAGAATCCAGCCAAATCTGCAGTTCCTTTTAAGATGCCTTCTTGCCTGCTTATCTGTCTGCCCCCTAGCACCACACACACACACACACACACACACACACACTTACACTTACACTCACTCCTTCCTGTGGGCCCATCCATCTATCCCCTTGACGTGATTGTTCCTCTCTTGTTACTTTATGTTCTAATCCATCAGCTATGAGTAAAATGGCAATTACACCCGGCCACCGATGCAGACAGTCAGAATTATGGCGTGGTGCATTACTGCAAATTGCTATTAAAGTTTCTCTTTTGTCCTCTAGAGCAAAGGGAGCAACTGGAGAGTAATGAACAATCATAAGGCCCATCATTACGATGGATTTAGTCATCTTGTAGTTTTAATTACACCCTAAAAAATGTTCTGTAGAATATGTAGTAGTAAGTTTCTCTTATGCTGCTCCTAAAGACTAGTTGCATGTTTGATTGCATGTTAAAAATTTAGCTCCCTTTCACACATGCAGCCTGGTCAGGAAAAGTTCCCACTTTTGTACTTTTGCATCATGTACTAAGTTTTCTTTGTCATGGCGGTTGGCATATCAGCTTTTGGGTGCCTTGCCTCCACCTGCCGGTTTTGAGCCTGATTGTGAATTTCAGGTTTGAGTGACAACATGGTCATTGTCCTGCAATTGGTTGCAAGTGTGAAAGGAGTCATCTGGAAGGTAGGAAAAGCAATTCTAAAATGTACTTCTTCAGTGGTACGTCGTTTTAAGAGATGGTTGACAGTAATGTAACATGTATGTGGATAGTATTTGTTAGGCTCAAACATAGAAAACCACTGGTTGGTCCTTTAAGTAACTGTCCTGCCTTTGCCTGTTTTTAGCAGAAATTTCTGTTTATTTGTAATCCCATCCTGTCTTCTGTGCCGATTCACAGGTTGACTGTTCATGATCTCATTTGAGCAAACAGCTGATAAACTGTCACACCGTATAATGAAATATGGCTTTAAGTTTGATATGTCAGAGTGATGCATGAAACTCCACAGCAACAGTCCTGAATCCGGTGACATAACGAGCAACAAAAATACATCTGCCAGCATCATAAATGGAAGGGATACAGCAATGTGAGCGAGTGATGGAGGATAGATGGAGGGAAAGGTGAAGTGATGAGCGGTGTCCTATAAGCCAGTGCTTGAGGAGATGGATAGTGTGTGTGTGTGTGTGTGTGTGGGTGGAGTTGTCCTTGGTGTGGTGCTGATTGTGTATGAGGTGGTGCTCAGCAGGACAGATGGTGCTAGTGGGCAGATGAGTGAATAATGATGTTTCACCATGGTGCAGTAATTACCTGCTCCGAGGCCCTCTCCGTGCACCGCGGCCACATGCACGCGTGCTTATGGATGCCTTCACACACACACACACACACACACACACACACACACACACACACACACACACACACACATTAATACACTCCCTCATGAATCTTCACATACTGTATGCACAAAATACACATAAACACAAACTTGTACTGTAAACACAATCATAATACAGGCAGGGCTGATATTCCAGCCTCAGGATTGATTGAGACATACAGTATCTGATGCAATAGTCAATGCCACGAGTGTGTGAGAGATTAAAGTACACATTTTATATCAGGCCCACACCTGCATGCAGGTGACGGGCTGCGTCAAATAACTTATAAGAGGTTGTAGTGACGTATGAATGTATTTCTTTATTCTTTTTTCGTACTAGAATCCTAAATGAAATCCCAGAGTTGGAATCTGATGTAAATAAATAATCTGTTAAGCCATCATGTAAATCAGTCATGCTGTAAATCACACTCAGGGGACATATTAGATCGCTCTGGCAGACAGAAAAAAAATTAGAATCCCTAACAAGACGCTCGGTTTAATTCTGTGTGTTTACAATGAGATAACTTCAGTTTCAGTGGGAAATTGGAGACGTACAGTATTTTTCTCAGGGTAAAATGTAATCCTGCACTCTTCTCTGGACCGTTTCATTGACTTTATGATTTCACATTGACCCCATCTTGGCGAACTTGAGATTCTCTTACTGGATCAGGATTCAGTATCTGTATTTATATCTTCCTGTGTTATTACATCAGTATTTGTCTCTGTGTAATTTGCCTGCTTCCCTGCAAATGGCTCCTATTGCACAGCAGGTCAGAGGGCTGTACCATGAAGTGAGATTAGTGGGTTAGCGAGGTATGTTAAGCCTAAAGCCAGGGTTTTCAGTACCACGAAGGTGGCTCTCTTTTAACCTGGCTGGATCACCATGGCAACTCATGCTGCAAACATAACCTGGTCCGACCAGGTTATGTTTGCAGCATGAAATTGACTAAAAAGCGCCACCCTTTCAACTCTTTTGGAAATGGCGTCCCCATTCTTTCCATATCACATTGATTTGGGTGCTGGAATTGTGCGAGATTCACTTGAGAGAGAGAGAGAGAGAGAGAGAGAGAGAGCAGAATAGATCCGTGGGCTTTTTATGACGATGTTCTCTATGAACGCTACAGATTCTCAGCTGAGGGAATACCTCAGCTTTACGCATCATGTTGTGTGTGTATATATATACATATATATGTAGTTTATAAAGTTTGCGCTACTGTAAGTGCACGGCTCCGGTCCGGTCCAGCTCAGCAAGTTTGCATAACGTATTCCCTCAGCTGAGAATCTGTAGCGCATATGTGTTTGTGGTGTTCCTGGCCATTTGCCCACACTCGCTATAAAAGAAACCTTCTATAAAATCGCAGGTAACATACATTAATAGTTCACTATTAATCAGTACGATGTTTACATTAATACTATACTATATTATGAATCAGTATGACGTTTGCATTAATACTATATATTATGAATCATTATGACTTTAGTCATTAATATACAGTATACAGCTAATAGAACGCCGATTAAAAATGGATTAGTCAGACTAATAAAATTAATTTCACTTTGATTTGGTCAAAAACTAGTGATTTTTATGTATCCTACATGGACAGTGTCAGACCTAAATGCAGTTCTTGAGTATAATATTTAAATCTGCTGCATCAGGTTTAAAGTGTCAGAGCTGTAGAATGTGCAGCATCACATTAGGAATAAACGGTGGCATTTAGATGCATTGAGTGGTAAATTACAGAAAACTTACACATAAACTATCAGCAACTTTCTGCAGCATTCCTCCCTAGCCTTATTTGCAGCAGCGGTGTTGCTTTTAGCAGTTATGATGTGTTTGAAATCTTCATAACGCTGCATGATAACTGCTCCTCCTGACTGAAACAAACAGCTCTGATTGGTCCATTTTGACCAGTGGTAAATGAGGCTGACACGCCCCCTTTATGGGAATGCGCGCAGAGCTTGATGAGGAAAGCCTGGGTTGACAAAGATGGATGATAACCACCGTCATGGTACCCGTTATCTCTGACTGGAGTTTTAGGCTTTGTTGAGCCAGCTAAGGCAAAGAAACCCTGGATCTGATGAACACGCTTCGTGGTACAGCCCTCAAGAGAGGAAATCTCTCTGAACTGTCTCTCATGAGGTTTTGTCCATTTCTTCCTTATATGATAAGGTTTTTAGCAGTTTCTTTTCATTTGGCCATCCCTGTTTATACGATTAATCACATGGAGATTACAAAGATCTTTAATGCCCCCACTTCTCTCTCTCTCTCTCTTTCCCCCTCCCTCCCTCCCTCTCTGATGATGGCTTTTTGTGCCACTTTCCAGTGTGGGCATTCTGAAAAGGTACAAACACGCTGGATGTCTAACAAGGTCTCCCAGCAAGTCGGACGTGCTGGGTCAGGTGAACGATTCTGTGGCCTTCAAAGAGAGAGAGAGAGGACTGTTCTGTTTTCTCTCAGTGTGCACAGCGGTGCTGCAGTCAGGAAGAGTAGAAATGGATCAGTGTTTTTTTTTTTTTTTTTTTTTTAATGGACATTGAAGCACTGCAAAGCTTTCAAAATAGACCCCTAAATGAAAATAAGAAAATGGAAATTTGTAAAATATGTTTCCTGTAAAGCCAGAATACAAATTGTATTTGGTCATATATATTTTGTCAGCTGTTGTTGACACAGTTTTCATGCACATTTATATTTCATGTTCATGATTACCTTCTGTTAGGTAACTAACCCATGAACATTAAGCTACCTGTCCATCAGTTCTGTTTGTGACAGCTCAGTGTGAGAAACTTGGAATCTAACAAAATAAAACTAGCGAAGGAAAAAGAAGATGGATTCCACACACACAGGAGTGTATGCTAAGACTATCAAACAGGACATTTTTCATGACTTTGTTGTTGTGTTGTATTGGGAAAACAGACGAGCCTGGCTCAGTACTGCAAGCCTCGTCTGTCCTGTGTCTTTCTTTCTTTCTTTCTTTCTTTCTTTCTTTCTTTCTTTCTTTCTTTCTTTCTTTCAGGCATATTTCCTTTCATGCCTGTTGCTCAACCATTAAACAGCATCACAGCGTGTCAGACAGCCGCTTTCAAGCCGAAAAAGCACGCCATCTTGACAAAATGGCAGTGTTTCAAATGGTAATATGTCAGGCACCGTTTCAAGTTGATGAGCTGCAGGATTGTCACAGAATATTGCATGTTTGACATGTAAAACTTTTCTATAAAGCTGATTTATATTCACATTGTCAAATCATTTACCTGTAGGTGTTGCCTACACTAATGACTGCTTGTGGCTTGCAATTTCTTCAAATTTCAGCTGCTCTCAGCTCATTTACATAGAGATATTGATGTAGATTTCTCAGCCAGGGATTCATTGGAAGAATACTCTTTTGACATGTAGATTACCGTTTCTATTTTGTGGGCAGAGAGAAGAGAAAGATGCACAGCAAAGGTCCACTGAATCAAACCAGAATGTTGTGATCACCAGGATACGATACAACCCAACTTTTATTCGATTTCCAATCTGCTAAAGTACTGACAATGAAATGAATGCTGCCACAAAATGTAAAACGATGCTTTTAAAACAATTCCGAGTTTATTGTGAATTTTGTTTTCCTGTCACATATGCTGTTTCCTGAGCAATCTTGGCAATTGAGAAAATAATAAACCCAAACATATGCAAACCCAGACACCAGATGTTGCAAAATTGCTGAATTTTGCTCGTTGAAAAGCCATAAAACATTTAAGGTCGTTGCATCAGCATTGAACTTTCCCCGGTGCTGTAATTTTTGATAAATCACATGTAGAATAGATCAAAGTGGAATGCTGCCCACTTTCAGTTTGTCCTCTAGCCTTTGATACTGATCATAATTATGATCATAGGAAAAGTTTGAAACAGATTGGTATTTAAAGGGTCACACCAGTTGTTTTGCATATTTAAGCCCAATAAATATAATCTGCATACGCGTTACATTACTGCCAAACATTTTCAAAAGCATAGTCCCGGAGCGGTGAATTTTCTATTTGTTTTTCCTACCTTCCAGGTGGGATTTGGTTTCAGTTCAACCAGTATGCTATAAAAATGAGCTCATAGAGACTTGAAACATGCATGAGATAGGTAATCCATCACATTAATTAATTTAACCGATCCAACATGGAGCTACATGGAACAAAATGCATTTCTCCAGCAGAGAATATAGTCCCATGAGAAAAGAATCACAATCAGAATGCCTTTATTGTCATTGTACAGAGTATAATGAAATTTGTAATGATCCTTGACAGTATATTCACACGTAATCAAATGAAATAAAAGTGCGCAACCACATAAACAGAGAGGTCAAAATTTCTCTAGTGGTGAATATGTAGATAAAAAGTCTAAAATTATGTATAGTATCATATCATATATCATATATCATATCATCATATAATTACAATATTCTGAGATCTTCATGTTAATTATTAACTTTAGCAACAGTGAATATTGCACATTTACTGAATTTCATTGGGTTGCATTGCATCGGCCCTTTAGACAAGCAGTTGAAAGTGTAGCTTCAGCGTTCAGTGTTTGGCAGAGTTTAGAGTAGTTATGACTCTTGATAAAAGGAGAGCGCTGAGCTGCTGCGTCTGTGCACGCTGTGATCTTGCGTTTTTTTGTTTTTTGTTTTTTTTTTACCAGAGAAATTAAAGCAACTGTCTACATTTGGGTGTACATGTTAGCAGGTGAAACATTGAATTTTAAGGTGGGTGTCACCTGAACATTTGATTTGATTTTGAAAGATTAGGGGAGTCATCCTCATCTGGATCCGGACCGAACTACTGCTGTCTCCGGACTTTGAGCAAATGATACTTTCCATATGTATTATTTGTATTATCTGTGAGACATCGCTGCGACGCAACGAGTCAAAATCCTCTGCTTTCTCGACGGCAGATAAAGGGAAACCGAATGACTGACTGCCCCACTATCTGTGTGAGAATGTCTGCTCTTAAAACCCATTTTCATAGACTTGCTTTTATGTGATGTTGTCCTTTTATTGCTTTTATTGTCTTATCTGTATTTATGTATTTGCTGTTTATTTACTTCATTAGTGTTTTATTGGCTTTTATTTAATTTTTTTTTTTTTTACTTTTTATTTTCTATTTTAGTTTTTATCTATTCCCTTGTATACCATTTGTGTCCTTGTTTTAATGGTAGTTAACTGAACTTTACCTGAATTTTGTCCTGCTCTTGTTTTACCGGTCTGTTTGGCTTTCTGCTGTTATATTGTATTGCTTTGTCTGTCAAAGCACTTTATAAACTCTGTTTTTAAAGGTGCTATATAAATAAAATTGTTGTTATTATTATTATTATTATTATTATTATTATTATTATAATTATTATTATTATTATTATTACTCTGCTTTGGTTTGGTCCAGTCACATTCAGCATCCCATCATCTCCATGACAATAAAAAATTTAAAAGATAAAAAATTTGGATCCCAATCCGACCTTAATAAACAGACCTTTGTCTTAAGATTTGTATTTGAGTATTCCTGGATTTGGGGATTTGGCAAAATAAGGTTACCGATCTGTTGCAGGTCACCAGTTAGCCAGTCTACATTCTTCCTCTGGTCCAACCAGTAACCACTTCATCAAAATCAACTGCTGCGTGACACAAATCACCAACAGGAACAAACCGCCAAGCTTCAAGTAGCAATCAATTCCACTGCGATCACACAGTAAACACCACTGGCCATAACATATGCAAATGACTGAAAGAGGCAGAGAAAGAGGGACCATCCTTAGATGAAATGTCCTTCATTGTGTTTTAAGTGATGACTGCTGCTGTTAGATGCCAAATAAAAGTGCCTTTTGGACAAAATAGCCACTGTTGAAGCAGATCACTTGTAATGGTGATGTACACAATGAATACAGCGTTAGTCTTTCCAAAGCAATGCATAGAAAAGACATCAAAGGACCTCTTGTTTGAAACATTTTTAAAACATGAAGATATGTTAGTACTTTGATATGCCTTTGTAGATTTCCAAAGCTGCTGTAAGCACCATCGTGTTTTCACGTGCAATGTGCATCAATAAAAATACCAAGAAAACCATTATTGTCTCAAAGCTGTATAATGTAGAAACAGTGTTTTAAGTCGAGAGATAAATTTTACTTTTGTTTTTATAACTGCCATCATTTGGATTATGTAATACGGTGTTCTCACATCATTAATGAGTACTCTTGTTTTCATGGTTCTTTATGAGTTTGTTTGAATGAATTTTAAAACTATCCTTCAGACAGATATAAAAAGAGGAAACAAAATTAAATTAGGGCTTTATTTCTTTACAGGTTTTTGGAAGTGGGCCATCAAGATGTCTTTGATTCGGATTAAATGGTGACTAAACAATGTGCAGCTGCAGAGTCAAAGACCCTTAAACAATCTATTGAATATAGGTGCTTTTGCACAAAAAAATTCAGAACTTTACTAGGAACTAGTTTAGCTGAACTATTCAGAGGATCAGCTATGTGGTTTCTACAGCCAGCTCCTTTGCATTGTACTGTGAAAATTAGAGCAACACAAAGCACATCTTACCTTCTGCTGACAGTTTCTCATCCTGAAGGGTCATGTATTGTCTTATGTCACCGTCAGAGACATCATCCGTCTCTCATACTGATGGTGCCAGAGTATGCCGGTAGATGTCCCAGATCAGAACCCGTTGTGCTGTACTGCTTAAGGCAGAATTATGTTTTCTGCACCGACACATAGGGCATGACGATATGAAAAAGAAAAATTATCACGATATATATTTTTTTTATGTTGATCGATATCGATATATATCATGATATAAATCATGGTAAAGATTCTGCTGCATTTCAGGCCACTTAAACTTAAGATTTATTTTAACATTTTCTTTATGCATGTTCTGAACATAAAAAATAACCACCAATTGTATCTGAAAAACTGAAACTGAACTTAATAATCTCTCTTTTGCAACAGTCTGTACTGGCATCATATCTTTTCCAAAAAAAAAAAAAAAAAAAANAAAAAAAAAAAAAAAAAAAAGCTACAACACGTAGCTACAGCACGAATGTCTTTGCGTCTCTGTGTTTTCTGGTTGTATGGTGTGACAGCAGAAAAAGCAGACTGGAAGGTGTTGGTGGAGCTTCTCCGTCCCGGGGCATGGGTTTGAGGTCGCTGCTGTGTGACTCCATAAGATAGCGCTTCAGACAGTAAAATAAGTTCTCTGTACAGCCGTGCTTTGTCAGCATTACTTTCCTTTCTTTGTCATCTGATTTTTGTTTTCTTATGTGGTTTCATCGCTTTCTGACATCTTTGTATCACCACACGAGCTTTACTGTGTTCACTGGCGTTTAGCACGATGCTGCTTTGAGGAAGTGGGCAGGCTGTTATTATGGCATTGCCACCTGATTGGCTAGTTTGTTCCAGTTCTGACAAGCTACTGGCTGTTTGAGCCGTCATTAACTTACTGTTTTCAAACTGTATTTTCCATCGATTGTATATTGACGTCCTCATTTTTAAATGAAGATTTTTTTAATATCACGATGCGACTTTATATTGTTTATATCGTCCAGCCCTACGGACATAAACTGAAACAGAAACACAATGAGCAGACTTGTGGAGTTTTTACACTCCTTGCTGCAACCCAATATTATCCCATACCATAAACTCATGCCTACAGCATGTTGTATCATAGAAGAAATGTTCAGAAATGGCGTCGCCCATGACGAGTGATTTTCATGAGGAGGAGCTGCTGTGTTGTTTGCCCTCCTGGTTCTCCCGTTCACTTTTTAGCCCTCACATATCGGCCTCTTGAATTTTCCTATGCTTTTTGGCACAATGTCACTTCTTCTGTCTCGTCTTTTCCAAGAGTTTGTGAAATTTCACGCCAGGATTTGTCATCTGGCTGTCGCAATGATTTTTCACCCCTGCAATCTATGAACCTCTGCTACTGGCAGAGACAGGTGAAAAGGACCCTGTGTGATGGGGTATGTCTTTCTGTGTTGGTGTGGACTTGTGAACCCTCCTGAATGCGTCAAGCATAAAACAAGCTTTACTGGTCTGTCTGCACCTTTGATTATTATGCTTTTTGTTTTAAGTCTTGTTTTGGTATAGATTTTTTTTTTTTATGAGCATTGCTTTGTATTGTCAGTAATCTGTCAAAAAATGTTTTGTTTTCACTGTGTACAAAAATTTTTAAAAAATGGCGGTTGTTGGCAGGGGGAAGCTAGTGTTTGACCAATCAGTGATGTTTGGTTTGGTCTTGCTAGCTGCACTCAGCAGTTTCTGAACCACTAGAGAATATCTATCGTGGAATAATTGTTCAGGAACTATATTTCATGAACCATGAACAAAATGGTCCCAGTTCCACGGTGTAAAACAAAGAAAAGTAATTGAGTTCCTAGAAATGTTCCTGTGACGTGAGAGAGGCTTATATCTCTCATAATGGCAATGTCACCACTGACTCACTCTCTCTCTCTCTCTCTCTCTCTCTCTCTCGCGCTCTCATACTTCAAAATAGNTCACTCTCTCTCTCTCTCTCTCTCTCTCTCTCTCGCGCTCTCATACTTCAAAATAGTCACACTCACTCAATTCTTACTGTTTTTAGGAGGAAGAAAGTTGCAGTTCACGCGTCCTTCTGATTCCCCCACTCTTTTCATCCTCACTCTCTCATCCCTAGGCTGTATAGCACTGTGGACTTGTTGAAGTACTATACTCTCCCGTCAACAATACAGACCAAACTTAAATCTCTCAGGAGCATCACAGAGAGCTTACTGAAAAGTACCTCAAAGTAGTGCATTTCTGTAGCCGGCGAGCCCGTCTGAGCTGCTTGAGCAAAGTGGTATCTGGGATAAAGGTGAGTGTGCTGCCTGCGTTTCAGGCAAGAGCGTAAGTGTGCGATTTATCTATTCTTAAGAGTGTTTTTATTCCAAACCATTCTTTACCTCAGGTGTATCGATCCAGATACTTTTTTTTTTTTCTTGATCTGTTACACAGTCGTTTGCAGATGTGAGGTGAAGCTCAGCAAAAGCTCCAAGGTTTCTGACTTTGATTTTACAGTTCCACTAAATAATAGCTTTTGTGAATATGTCAGAACTTACACTTTTTTATTTGTCAAATTGCTGTTAAAGGATCATAACGGTGATTTTGCATGTTTGAGCCCAACTACATACGTGTTACATTACTGCTAAATGTTTTCCAAAACACACTACTGCAGCGATACATTCTAGACTTGTTTTTCCTACCTTCCAGGCTGGTTTCAGTTCATTTAACTATGCTGTAAAAATCAACTTCCATCCATCACAGCAAAACAGACATCATTCTTATTTTTTTTGTTGAAGCTTTAACTGGTCCAACATGGAGGTGCACAGAAGAAAATGTGTCTCTGCAAGGACACATAGTCCCATTAGAAGACGGCTTTTACAGAGAAATAAAAAATGACCGCGTCCTCTACAACCATCACCTAGTGTTAGCAGGTGAAAGGTGGGTGTATAAGTTTTGGAAAGATTTTGAAAAATTTTGAAAGATTTGAGATTTGGCAAAATAATAAAAAAAAAAAACTAAAATACAATTTTATATTTTGGAAAATTTGTTATCAGTAAAGTAACATGCATGCAAGTAGTATTTATTGGACTCAAACATGCAAAATCATTGGCATGCTCCTTTAAGAGAATTTCAAAGCAGCAAACCACGTTTACCTGTGCACGCACATACAAATAGGAACATAATGCTACGCAGGAAAATGGCATGAGGGCAGTGTGTGTGTGTGTGTGTACACGTGTGCATGTGTGTGTGCCTGTGTCTCTTCCTGTAACTGAAGTGGCAGTCTGATCTTCTAAAGGTCATCCATGACATCAGCACTGGGCTGCTTTAAACTTGATGCGTATTGCTGCTGATTGCTGCATCACCTGTGGAGACTCTGTCCGTCCTCTCTCTTCGTTCTCTCACCAATAAAGACATGAGCATGTGCATAAGTAAGCTTCAGCTGTTTAGTCTGTCTGAAAAGGTCATTCCCACTCACTCGCTTTGCTGCTGACCAGTGGGAGTGGGCGATAAAAGCTTTCATGATGTCCCGGAGTGCAGGAAGACACGTGTGTTAGTGCTGCATTTGACTTCTGCTTGGAACTCGGAATTTCCGACCTCCAACTTGGAAAAGTCAAAGAAAAACCTCCCTCAACTGAGAATTTCTAATCAGAATGTCGGGAAAGGCTCCTCAAGCCTGAGTTCAGTGTTGACGTCATTTCAATATGGCTGCTCACACAGTAAAGAGTAACTTCTCTTTATAACTGAACATTTTGAAGCATTTTCTTTAAATCAGTCAGCATGCAGATACAATAACAGGTCAAACATATACACTGACAATGCAGTAGCAGGTCTGAAAAGGTGAATATCTCAAATATAATGTAGCTTCTTTTGGTCCATCAGAGCAAACAAAATTAAGGTTTTCATGGAGGCATGGAGTATCCCATTTTGTTAGCTCGGTCTTATGCTGCGTTCACAGACCTTGGAACTCAGATTTTTCCGACTTCTTACGTGGAAAAATGCGTTGGGACGGCACTTGTAGTCAGAACTCTGGCTGAGAAACTTGGACCAAAATTATCTCCCCAGACTAACCGAGTATGATGTCACTCAACATGGCAGCACTGTGGAAGCGAGCTTTGTGAATGGAAATGATCAGCTAAAAGGCGAATAAAGTATTTTTTCTTAAGTGANGTGGAAGCGAGCTTTGTGAATGGAAATGATCAGCTAAAAGGCGAATAAAGTATTTTTTCTTAAGTGAAATTGAAAGAAAAAGGTCAGAATATATTGCCAAGTTAGCTATCTATTTGGTATAACTATTTGCCATTGATAGGTAAGTGTAAATAATTTCATAATGTTACTTCTCTGCATAGTTTAATCCCAAAAACAGTGACTAATATCAGTGTAAAACAACACAACCAAACAGTCCTGTAGTCTAACTTTACTTTAGTTAGCATTTATTACTAAGTTTAATTAATTTTTACAGAATTATTGGTGTTCAGCTATGCTTTTTTGATTACATTTGGCTGGAACAGTTTGAGGTTGTAAGTTGGAAGTTACAACTGGGAAAAATTTGACTTCTGAGGTCTGTGAATGCAGCATGAAATGATGTAATTCTGAGTTTTGGCTTCCCAGTTTTGAGGTACAGTGAACGCAGCACATGACTGTGTGTACCATTCAGACTCCTTTCATCAGAGAAAGAGTTAGGACAGGACTGGTCAAAATCCAAACAGGAAGTAATACACACTTAATTAACTACAATCTTCAAGGTATTCTTTCTGCATAGTTGTTCCTTGGGACAATTTCACACCTGGTTTTGAGCTTTTGGTTCAGACCCTGGAGCGTTTCCACCTCAAGTTTGTTATGTTGGGCATAGACTTCTTGTCATATGGGCCAAATGATGACTATGATGAGGAAAATATCCCATTTATTGAAGATATTTTGTTATCCTGGGACAGTAAACTTTTTCCTGTTTAGATTTTTCTGCTCCCACCTCCAGACATTTCTGTCCAATGAACAAAGCGATTGTTCTCATATGAGTTTTGCTGCACTTTTTTCACTTTTTTGGTTTGATTGGACTTGTTCCTGTGCAAAACCAAAAAAAGAAACAAAACAAAACAAACAAAAAAAAAAAAAAACCNAAAAAAAAAAAAAAAACCCAACTGGTAAATACAACACTGTAGTAATTTAGTCCCTGATTGGGAGCACAGCAAACCGACTGCTGGACTTAGAGGATACGGCTTCTTTTATCCTTCAGCCCTGCTTATTTTCATCCTTAGATAGGAAATGGAAAAAGAGAGTGTGCATTTGTGAGGGCTGTTTAAGAGAGGAGAACAGTGAGTTTGAAGAACACACTCATTTTACTCTAATGGCCCAAGGGCACGAGGACTTGAGAGGGAACATGCAAACACATAAAAATGTTTGCCATTGTTGGCCTAAAGTGCCCTTGTGTTTTGTCCCGCATGTGCCAGCTCCGTACACTTAGTTTATTTTTGTTCTATTCATTTCAACAAACAGCACAACACTACTCAGTCAAATTAAGGTGAAAGGCAGAGTGGGAGATTCGAGGGCCTTCTGTTAATGCTAAGCAGCTTTTTTTTTCCCTCTGAGGACCCTGAGGCTTGAAGAGCTCTAACGTACCTTGCAAAGCTGGAATGGACCGGCTCGGCTTTACCATGGCGACTGTTTACGTTGAGAATTACCCAGAATACCCGTTGTCTGGTCTTCCTTTTTCTGGCTGAGAGGTTTATACATCTCTTTGTTTTGCGCTCTCCCTCTTTTGCTGCGAATGATGAAATTTAGAGACATTTTAGTTAACCATTATAAAACATGATGTAGGAACTGCTGCTGTCATTGTTTTTAAGAAAGCTGTGCACTCCAACACACACACACTCCGTCTCTCTTTGTCTGTCAACTTGTGACATGATGAAGGCTCCGTCACTCCATCCTTCTTACCAGAAGAGAGGTCAGCGCGAGTTCACCCTTACATCACTCAGACTCTGACAGCAGCAGCACTCTGAAAAAGGAACAGGCATGGAGAGAAAGAGAAATGGCTCTAGTTTATGGGGGGGGNCATCGGAGCGGCCCCGTCTCCCACCGCCAGCCATTGTTGGTGCGAACAGAAAAATTCAGTCAAACAGCTGAGTCTTGTCTATGTTTGCCTGCCATTAACGCTGATCAAAAGAGGAGATACAGCGCAAAACACAGGAGGACGTTTGGGCCTGAGTGGATGGGTGTGTATAGAATACCAAAAGGAAAAGCAGCGGTGAATAGAGAACAAGCTCCCGTATGCTTTTATAGGACACCGAATGCCATTTGTTGTTATTCAAACATTAGAGGGCATTGATTTCCAAGCAACTGGATATGTAGAGCCATATTTTCCACTTACCTTTTCAGGCATTTGTTTGAAATCCTCTGCTGCACTATTTTCAGAACACCTAGAGGGCACTGGAACATAAACGAGCCAGTATCTATGTTTCCCACGCTTACGTTTTTTTTTTTTTTTTTTTTACTTTCTCAATTCAATCAATCGTTCTTTATACGACATGACCTCTGATTTGAGCATGTATTTCAGTTCTCTCTCCAGGACCTTCCCTCCATTCTTCTTCACTTTAGACTTTTTCCTTCCCCTTAAGTAACTTTTCTTCTTTCTTCTTTTACACCCTATAGGAGAGCAGCAACTCCGCCGAGATACCTGTGCCTGCATTTCTGTCTAAATTCTTTCATCTCCCCAGGTAACCACGCCTTCTCCTCTTTTCTTTCCCTGCCCTCCTCCATGCTTTTTCTTCCCTTGAAAGGTATAAGCCACAAACAGAGTCACGGCGCAACACAGAGGTCCTCTGCTTGCCTGAAGAGAAATGCAGGATAGGAAAGGCCAAACTTTGTTTTATTATTGACATAATCCTAAAAGCTTGTGCCTGTGAAGCCAGATCAATTTTCTGCACCTTATCCTATTATTAAAAACTGGCCTGAGGGCTAAGGAGGCCTGATCTTACAAGGAGAAACAGAAGGTGAGAGAAACACTCGATAAGAAGGATGGAGAGCAACACACACATACACCAACGCTCTCTCCATCGCTAGCTATTAAAACATGTATCAAGCATGAATTTGATTTTCCAATTCTGTCATTAATATATGAGCTAGCTGGAGCCGTAAGCCTGCTGTAATACTCCTGGACAGGAGCGAAGATAGAGACAATCACAGCCGCTATGAGCAACACTTCATCACTGTCACGTTTGGGCAGAATTCAATTTGCAGATGTCGAACTTGTCCCCTCCGCCTCTGCGTCATGTCGGGATTGTGAGGAAGGCACACACGTGCACACACAAAGGGTGCGCATTTGGTTATTATGTGCTTCTTACACTACAAAACCATATCAGGTAGAGATCGCTCAGTTGTTGTTCAGAACAGTCGCAGAAAAAAGGTTTGGAGAGGAAATGAGAATAGAGACATGCACGGCAAACCTTTCTGGGCTGCACATATGATCAACGTGCTGTTTTCAAGCTTTTATGGTGTGCAGCTGCAGTTGTGTATCAGTAACATTATAGAGTATGGTAAATTAATACAAAAACAAAGAGGAAAAAAAAAGTTTCTCGCCCAAGACACACAGAAAGATAATCAGAAAAAAAATACATGAATTATGGAAACTTGGTTCTTCAAATTGCATGATGCACAATGTGTAATCAGTAATCAGCAGGATCTTTCACTGCAGGAATGTGGAATACGAAAAAAAAAATGGTTCAGTGGGCATTTTTTAACAACAGTAAGAGAAAGGATTTATGATTTTTTTATATCATATTTTTATAGTTTTATTTAATAGACCTTGAAAAATTAACAACCAGGAAGCAGCAGAGCATAAAACGAAATCACCAATAACCTGTTTAACATAAAACATGTAAAATGTAATCAACCTACAGCAAATAATAATGTGTTAGTAAACCAGCATCAGCATGAATTTCATTGATGTCGCATCCAGAAATGTAGTTTGTGCAAACTATACATATAATTTGTGCATGTAAACTACAGATATCTTTATTGTTTTTGGAAAATGGATGGCAGTAACATATTGTGTATGCAGGTAGTATTTATTGGGCTCAAACATGCAAAATCCCTGGCATGGTCCTTTAATTACTCAGGAAATGTAGTCTGGTCTTTACCAAATCATGATAATAGGCAAATTCTGGCATATATCGTATATACTCGAGTATAAGCCGATCTTGTATATAAGCTGACCCCCCAGTTTTGCCAAAAATTTAGATTTTTAAAGAAACCCGTATATAAGCCGATCCCCTGATGTATGAATTTATTTGTTTAGCAAATTACCTGTTTTTTCTGGGTATTGTCATAATATTCTTGTGATTTTCTGAAAATAATCCACTTACCGGTACAGATAAACAGCTGATTACCGTAATAACTTTTCCGTTTCCTCTTCCTTGTTTGAATCGTCAAACAGTTCATTCCAGTCCTGCTGGACGTGTCTTGACACGTTATACACACGATGCTCTCTTCCTCTTCTGAGTCCGTATAGTTTCCATTCTGTAATGTATTGTATCTTAAGCTTCTTGTTAATAAAACACAAAACATGTTGAACGAGACTACCAAACAACGTTACCATACTGGTATATGAAACAGCACTTTTATAAGGTTGTCTCTGATTGGCCTATTCTTTTGTCTTTGACCAATCACAACAGTGCTTACTGGGCGCTGCAGTGGCCACCGTAAAAATGTGCTGGATAAGATGTTTTTCAGGAAATATGCCATTCTAAGGTATGATTTGAACTATTTTCCATAGGTAGTGGTAATGGGTAGTATTTCCACCCCTGGAAATTTCTGGGATCAAATTTGAATCTCTCATGTATAAGCCGACCCTCCGATTTGTGTTTTGAAATTTGGTAATAAAAATTTGAGTATACAGTATACGGTAGTTCCTCAAAATACGGATTTTGAGGAGGAATTTTAGAGAATTTTTGTGTTAAGTTCTGGTCATTCCAAAATATATATTTTCCTCTTTTTTATACCATTATGTTGTGATGTACTCTGTTTTATGGGTCATTTTCTTCCAATACATCTTCTATTAAGCTTCAGATGACAGACTTCCATCCTGACATTCTCCTGTAAAATGCCTTGATATGTTTTTCCATATTTTGTTCCCTCAAATGATTGTAGGATCAGTCCCAAAAAACCCATAATACTCCCTCCATCATGCTTCACAGTTGGGATGAAGTTTTGATGTTGGTGTGCAGAGCCTTTTTTTCCTTCAGACTTTCCTCCAAGTCAATCATCTCTTCATAGAACATTGTCTCAGAAGCCTCATGGAACATCAGGGTGGTCTTTTGGAAATTTGAGACAAACAGCAATGTTTTTAGAAGCTAGTGCGTTCCTTCATCAACATGACTTTTGTTGAGTGTTTTTCTTGTCGTGGACAAAAATGAGTTTTCAGCAGGTCTTTTGCTGCAATTGTCGGGTTCTTTCTCACCGCCTTTATCGTTGCACATTGTGCTCTTGGTGGGATCTTTGCAGGACACTCACTCCAAGAAAGAGCAGCAACATTCATAAAAATCCCTCCATTTGTAGACGGTTAGTATAATTGTGCATTGATGAACACTCAGGTGTCTAGACATGCCTTTGTACCTTTGTGACAGCTTTATGCATCTCTACAATTCTTCTGAGGTCCTTTGTTTTGTTTCGATCAAGTTCATGAGCAAAGAATAGCAGTCTTTGTGCGCCTTTTTTATTCATAGGGTGTGGTGTCTGTGCAACCCACTTCCAATCTTAATCATCAGAGGTTGACTTGCTTCTCAAACCTAGACTGTAACTTTAGTTGTTGTTTTCAGTGTTGGCAGGAACACATTTTGCTATTTATTTTTAATTACTTTATGCAGATAGTTCCTATTATTGGGGCTTTGGTGACGGTTAGACCACATTTGATGAGTACTTAATGCAGATGGGGGAAAAAAAAAGGGTTCAGTAACTTTTAATTGCCACTCTAAGTGGTCAGATTTGAGAAATGATATAGTATGGCACATCAAATCTACAGCATTCATTAGCGTGGACCGCTAATAAAAATGTAATACTCTTATTTATTTATCTGCATGTACGTAGGTGATTTATCGTAGCACAAATGCTGCTTTTCCCTTGGTGGAAAAATAAAAACAAGGTAATAGGCCAAGGCTGTTGAAAAAGGTTTGAAGAGGTGTTTTATGTCTTCAAAAAAGTGCTGAAATAACTAATGTGCAGCTTCAAATGAGCAGGCCAAATTCATATTCATGCAGCTTCAAATGAGCTGTCCCCTTTTCCTCTCATTATAGGGATAATAAAGTGGCAAGGCTGTCAAACTTCTCTAATCAAATCAAGACAAAAAGAAATTTCTAAATCTAATAATTTGCTTTGCTTGGTTGCTTTTTAGTGCACCGTCATTTGAAGAGCAGACTGGACAAGAAAACTCTAGGTTTTAACTCTGATATGACAGTATACCATTTCCCTGTTACACCCCAACACATTCCTTCTCCCATCCTCTCTCCCCCGCTGAGACTGTAAAATCAACACTCTGAAAGTCCATGTAGCTCTGCATGTTTATCACTCATCGCATACAATGGATTATTTTTCTGTTTACAGATTGACGCAATAATGGTTGCTTGTGATGTATTTTACCACTTTGCTTCTTACTTTCAAATCAACAAAACATAATAGGTGGTGATTACACCAGCCGAGCTCCACAGCCACAGCAAATATTTCCTCTAAAGAATGGGACAATTGGAATGGCTTTCAGCCCAACACAAATGAAATCGATTAATAATTGCCTTTTCTTCTCCAGCAGTGATTAGTTATTTCATGTTTGCATTTGTGCACCATTTGATTTGTGTCTTGTGAGGCAAAGTTTATGTGAGCGTGCATGTCCAAGCCTGTGATTTGTTGCACGGGTACCTGGGAAATGTATTCTTAATTGCGTCGAAACCTTGTTACACCCGCAGACTGGCAGGTCACAAATAACTAGCCAGCTGCTCTGCGGTTGTGAGCACAGAGAGAAGGAATATAAAACGGATAGATGAGAGTGGAGGAGTACAGAGGGGAGGTGTATTTCATCCCCTCATCAGTGAGGCTGCAGGTGTCCTGCTGTCAGGTCTGGATGGGCAGAGGTATGATGTGAATGTCTGATCTGCACCTCCATCTTCAGGGGTGAGGTGATATTCAAGGATTTTCTAGATTTATTAACTCTTGACCATGTTGCATGGCGTAAATTGCAAACAGATTAATACAGAGCAATGGTGCACAGCAGGAACAAAGTTATAGAGGTTCCAGTCAGTCTTTGCTGATCTGTGTAGGATGATATTCCTTACCAATGTCTTGATCGGTAGGCTTAACATGATGATCCCAACAAGTAATCATTCATCAAATTATTCTCTATAAGTTTATTGAGTTATGCTGAAATGCTGCATGTCGCTGCTGCTGCTTGCTTCACAGCGGTGGTTCAGGTAAACAACTACTCACGTCCTTTCATGATGTCACAGTTCCTTTGGTTCAAGGTTCAAGTTCAAGGTTCTTTATTTGTCACGTACACATCATACACATTGTGTTAATGGCAGCGAAATGTTTTCTGTTGTGACTCGGTCCACTGTGCAAAAATATACAAAGCTAAGGATAAAAAATAGGATAAAAATAAGGATAAAGGATAAAAATACAGGCAGTCTCCGGGTTACGAACGAGTTCCGTGCCCGTGGCTGTTCATAAGTCGGATTTGTTTGCAAGTCGGAACAGTTACTTAAGGCGCGTATCTAGCTTATATATTTTACTTAGGTGTGTACGTAACATATATATTTTACCTTTCTATGCATGAGAAACATTAAAGAAACACTTCCAGATATCCTAAAACATTGTAAACATAATGGAGAGAGAGAGAGAGAGAGAGAGAGAGAGAGAGAGAATGCGAATGTGGGGGTATAAAAAACATGTAGGTTAACACTTACTCTCGCTCCTATTGATGTCATGCACATCGGAAGAGGCGCCGTAAAGTAGTGTGCCGTTCATTATTACAAATCATTGTGTGTAATTCGAATTTTTAGTTTATTAGGCTTCATGGCGGTTGGTTCGTAAATACGGTCACGTAAGTTGGATGTTCGTAAGTCGGGAGCTGCCTGTATACAAAACTACGGATAAAATATATAAAGTTAAAATATACAAAATATACAAATAAAAATATGCAAAGTTAAAAATAGAAATGATAAAAAAGGATACCTATACATACTGTATGTCTGTGCAAAGCGTGCAGTGGTCCTGTTTGATCATGTCTGTATATGGGGGGGGGNCTGCATCTGTGTTTAACACTGGGATTGCCTGGGGGAAGAAGCTCTTTCTGAGTCTTTTGGTGTTAGTTCTCAGGATCCGGTAGCGTTTCCCTGATGGGAGCGGTGTAAAGACGTGACAAGGGTGATCTCTGTCTTGCACAGTGATCTTGGCCCTGGTCCTGCATCGCTTGTTGTAGATGTCTGTGATACTGGGGAACAAGCTCCTGCTAACTTTCTCTGCTGTGCTCACCACTCCGGATAGCACCTTGCAGTCCTGGGCCATGGTGTTGCCAAACCAGGCTGTGATGCTCCCTATCAGCAGACTCTCCACAGCACCAGAGTAGAAGCCCTTCAGTATAGGAGAGACCCTGAACCTGGCCAGGCGTCAGAGGTGATAAAGGCATTAGCGTGCCTTTGTCACCAGAATGTTGGTGTGCACTGTCCAGGAAAGGTCTTCTGTCAGGTGAACCCCAAGATATTTGAAGCTGTTTACCCTCTCGACTGGAGTCGGGTTGATTTTCAGGGGGCTGTAGTCTCTCATCTGCTTTCTCTCAAAGTCGGCGATCATCTCCTTGATTTTTTGCGACATGCAGGGAGAGGTTATTGGCCTGACACCAAGCAGTCAGGTTCTCCACCTCCTCCAGGTGGCTCTCTCCTCATTGCGTGTGATCAGGACTACAACCACAGTGTCATCTGCAAACTTTACCAGCATGTTGGAGTTGGACGTGGATGTGCAGTTACTGGTGTGGACGGAGTGTAGCAGGGGGTGAGGATACAGCCCTAGGGGGCTCCAGTGGTGAGGGTGGGTGTGGATGACGTGTGTTTTTCTATCCTGACTACTGTGGACGTTCAGTCAGGAAGTCCAGGATCCATTGACATATAGAAGAATTCAGTCTCAGGTCCTGAAGCTTCTTGCAGAGGTTGGAAGGGATAGTGCTGAAAGCGGAGATGCTCCAGACCTGCAGGTTTTTGAGGTCGAAAAAGAGGAACCAGTTTTAACTGGTCGAGTTTTTAGGTTGAAATGCCTGGAATAGTTCACAGTTTGGCTCCAGCATTGGCACCAACTCCTGTTGAAAAGGGATATGTGATGCCTTCAAGGACACAAGATATTTAGAAGGACGCAGTTGCCAAATGTAATAGAATGTCAAATAATGTTGTGAATGAGATATAGCTTGATTGGATTGATTTTGGTGATATATTGATATAATTTCGGATGATCATTCCAACCCAGACAGAAGTGTCTTTAAACCTTAAGATAAAATCACTGGATGTGTACTGTGGGCATCGATGTGTGTAGTTTGGATGAGGAATACCTTCCCTCCATCCCATAGTCCCTTAGCACCTTGATCAGGTAGATCAAACACCACACAGGAGACTCCCTGTTAAAATGTGCCATTGATTTCCAGTCATATCCATGTCTTGGTGATTATGAACAAGATTGGAGTGTTAGCTTAAATGAAAATGACTGATATTTATTGGCTGCTAATAAGCTATTACCTCAACCTTGCTTCAAGCTAGAAGTCAATCCATGCTCATTTCACTTGTGAGGAAATGGGAGGGGTGGCAGGGAGAGTGGGAAGAAAGATGGGAGGGTTGGGGGGAGGATGGGGCTGGATATATTAAGGAGACAGAGGGCAGAGTGAGATAAAAAGGAGAGAACATCCGTGTTTGTATTTCAATGTGCTGAGAGTAAGCTGCAGCTTAAAGCAATTTATATACCTGTGAAAAATGTGCCAACCATTTAATGGCTGTGGAATTAGCTGGGAATGGAACAGCACCTATTTCAAGGGCAGGGCTGCTTACAGATAAGCATCACCATTTACTGTAATATTGGAGCCAGAGGATAGAGTCCTGTTACAGAGGAGATTAATGAGGCCTGCGTGTGTGGGTGTGTGCGTGTATGTGTGTTTGTGTGGATATTGTATTTATATCTTCCTGGAAATGTTAAAGTTTCCAGGAGCAAAGAAATTAATATTTCCTCATTTTTGACACAGTATACCACACATGAATTGATTGCTACTCCTTTGAAAAAATAAATAAATAAATAAATAAATAAAATCTCATAACAGTGCCATCTAGTGGTCAGAGTTGTAATGTGCAATTCATGTGCAGCAAAGACATCAAGTTTAGGCAATAAATGCAGGAGATGAGTGTGTAGGTACCTGCGCTCACGTTTTTCCACTTAGCCCCACTTGTTTTAGCTGAACATACACACTCAAAGATACACACACACACACACACACACACACACACACACATANTTTTTTTTTTTTTTTTATCAAAAATGATAGATGAGAGTACCATTTCTACGGTATTGATTGCATGCTTTTATGGAATTACATCTTTGGAGCAGGTTGGGCTTTAGAAGGAAGACAAATAGACCTGACTAAATGAGAGTAAGCACAATCCGCTGTGAGCTGGCTAGAGAGATTGGGCAAGGGGCACCTAAGGGCCAGGACCAGTTCCAATACCGCACACAGACATCCATCCTTCCTTGCCTTCCACGTGTCATCACTTAGGAAGGAAAGATAGTGGTCCCCAAGTGGAGATTTTAGAAATGGAATCTACTTCTGGTTCACCTCTGCTCTACTAGCTGATGTGGTAACAGGCTGCAGCATTGAAAGCAGTGGTTCTGCTTGATGGGTTTCTCCTATTGCCACAACATTTAAATGGACCCGCTCTATTTCCTTTATTGATTATTATGAAAGCATTTCATTATACAGGAAGTTATATGGCCAACAAGCAATTATGAATTCAATACTGCAAATGTAAACTGAAATGTGTCTTCATGGCGTGTGTGAGAGGTGAAAAAGTCATTAAGCTCCATCTCCAACACACAAGCTCCCTTACACATGCACGTGCGCGCACACACACACACACACACTAAGTATAGAGAGGCTGGGAAATCCCTCCATTTTCAAACATTAACTAATCCACTCACTTGGCTAGTAGTGTGGTGTTGGGGTAATTTGGTGATGGCAGGGCAGTCCATTATCAGAATAAGAAATATGGAAATGGTGCTTACTTAAGCACTTTAGCTGTTTCACATAGAGGGGCTGCAAAAACACCCCCTGAAACCCCCTACCACCAAGACCAGCAGGGAGGTGATGAAGGTACAAAGTACTTCCAGCAACCTGCATCTTTCATTTAAAAGCACAACATGCCCAGACAGTCATTCTTCATCAATCTGTGATGTTCTTTGCATCTCAGGAGTTATTCTGTGATGAAGCATTGTAATCTGTAATTTTGTTACATCCGCTTTCTCTCAGCGTGCATTTGTTTCTTCTCCTTCTGTTTGTGATTTCTTATTACCCAGAATGACTTTCTTCAGTTCCCAGAGAACACCTGTGCACTGTAGGGCATGCATGACCAGAGTAAAGCTGGATGTCACGTGTTGAGTGATTAATGAACTGAAACCAATAATAATAATAACCACTAATAATAACCACTAATATACTCATCAGTGTAGTTTGCAATGTAGCTTACAGTATGATGTTAATTCTGGGAATTAATGATTTTGTGAGCGTAAGAATTTACACAAATTAACTAATCTCCAAGTTTTTTTTCACACTTTTCAAATTTGCTGAATCCCTGATGTATTTCTGGAGAAAAAAAGGTTTAACCCTTAAATGCATGAGTCGTTTTCCATCCATTCCTACATACGTCGGGTTGTTAGAGACCCGTAAGTTACGCAACACAAATTGAGCTACAAAGTGAAATATTTTTGCTTGTAAACTTTTCAGAACATTTTATGAATGATAACAAACTCACAAAAAACCCCATTTTTTTCCATATTATATTTTTACAATGACTTACAGATCCCGTCATCAGAGCCGGTGCATCAGAGCCGGTGCATCACAGCGATGCTACTCTGCATGAAGCTCTGACGTGGCACTGCAGCGTCTTTCTGTAGCAGTAAGCTAGCAGCATAGTTTACAGCAGAAACAGCCTTCTTCCTCCNTGCAGCGTCTTTCTGTAGCAGTAAGCT
The DNA here is from genome assembly GCA_014773175.1 of Lucifuga dentata. Lineage (NCBI taxonomy): Eukaryota > Metazoa > Chordata > Actinopteri > Ophidiiformes > Bythitidae > Lucifuga > Lucifuga dentata. The sequence goes on along the minus strand of VXCM01000219.1, from coordinate 168,417 downwards.
AGCAGCATAGTTTACAGCAGAAACAGCCTTCTTCCTCCTAATTTTAGCATTTATTCATCGTATTTGTGATACTACAGTGCCAACTAAGGACCAAAGTTGAAAATGCAACTATTACCTGCTGCCTCTATGCCAGGGAAAAAAAAAAGAAAAGGTGACACTCTTACATACCTCGGGTCCCAAGCAACCCTATACACTTTTTAACAAAAAAAATTAGAAAAACAATTATTTTCATCAGTTTTGACAACTTGAAATCATACAACTGTTAAAAACAAAGAGTTTGAGGAATACCAGGGGGTTGAGGGCTTAATTGAAAAAAAATGAATGAATTAGAGGTGCGGTAACATGGTCCCAGCTTGCTAAAGACCCGTCCCATGCATTTAAGGGTTAATCATTGAATTATTGTTACTCTGTGTACAAAATAACTCTCTTCAGAAGAAGAGTAACAAGACCACCTCAACAAAACACCTCATTTTCAACTCCAATTCCTTTTCTTTCATGCAGCATGTTATTTTACATGGGACATTGCAGTATCTGTCTATAAATCATCTACAAATCTACAAGTTTTCCTCTGACTTTTCAATTTTTGAACATTACCAAATTTTATGACAAAATGTCACAAAAAATGCTGCAGATTGCATCATCATTTCTCATAAAGGAAATGCAAATTCAGTTGTTTGTCCAGTAACAACTAGAGGGAGAGAGAGATTGTCCAAAAAGAAAGAAGAACAAAGAAAAGACCACAACTCAAATTGCAACAGTCTTGCACCAACATTGAATTTTGGTTAATTGAGGCTAGTTGTTACTTGAGAAACTGATGTATTAGCTTCTAATCTTCCTGTTCTGTTTTAGCCAATTATCCACATTAAAGGAAAATTAGACTGTTAAAAAGTTTTTATGTTAAAAAATCATTTTTTTTTTTTTTTCCAAAGTTTTGTTTCAAGGTGCATTTAAAGTTGGATCTTCATCATCGTGAATTCAGGTGAAAAATACACTCTCAGTGGCTTCACATTTTTCTAAATTCCCTGCAGTGACAAAGGGGAAATGTGGCTGACAGAGAGAAGACAAACTGTAGAAGGACGTGTAGCCTCTGAGGCTGTTCATTTGTGGATTGTACAAAAGCCAGCGTAACAAAATCCTTGATAAATATGCACAACACATAGCATAACATCACTGCTGCTTGGAATGCATCAAATGCTTTAAATCATCACATTTTGTAGAAGAACATGGACATGAAAATTTGTTTAAGCATGAGAGGAGAGGAGGAGGAGGGAAAAAAACAAGGATTCAAGGCAAAGGAAGTGAAGATTTGTGCTGTGTTCTTAGCATCTCAATCCCCTCGAGTGATTCTGGTGAGGGACAGCAGAGAGAAAAGGGGAGATCGTCCTTCAATTTCTCTGGCTGATTTGTAACAGACCGATAAGCTCGCTGGGCTTCCCTGAAGGGCAGCTGACCAATAGCGGCACAGGTCTCAAGCTGAGAAAGGCAGTGAGAACATGTGCTGCAGCATGCAAAAAAATATTCCGAGTCTTCTTCCTCTTTGAAGTCTCTGATTGTCATACATGAACTGCCTCCGAGGGCATTAATTTTTTACATGCTCTGTCAGTGTTATTTGTTGGCTGTGATTTGATATTTCCTCATATGAAAGCCTGTCGGGTGGTCTGTCTGCAAGCAATATGGGGTTATCATGCACACATTCACACACACATTATAAAAGCATAAACAAAAGGAAATAAAGTCAGGGAAGAACAGAGGGGACGGACGGCTTGCAGATGCTTTCTAATGTAAACAGTACAGTTGGTGATAGTTAATACATGGACTAAATTTGTTCATTATAATGATGCCTTCAGATGTAAATAAGAATGCGATTGAATTGTGACTACTGAAGTGAAAAACAGAGCGTTGGACCACTGTGATATCACCCATCGGCTGACGCCCCGTTGCTTTGGACATAATTGTATTTACCAGTAATCACTGTAAACCTCCATAGGCCATTGTTGCAAGGAATATCTATTGATATTCGATTTGTTTAACTGAAGTTACTGTCTTAACTAACAGTTATGCATTGTACTTGGTGTGTGCGTGCGTGTGTGCGTGCGTGCAAGAAAGATCTGAAAGGTCTTTTATCAGATATATTGCTGGGAGCAAATTAAACCACATGGAGTCAAATAGCCTCAATAAGAGATCTGAAACGACTCAACACAATATTCTCCTTCCACCAGGAATCTATAAATGGCCCATTTAGCATCTGTGACCCCAATACCTGCTACCAAAAGAGAGTTATGGCCTTTCAAAAGGAAACTATCATAGATTTCAGTGAAATAAGAAATTGTCCCCGGGTACCGCTAGAGCAAATGAAATTATGCATGACCTCCTCATTACTTTGCTTAATAAGTGATCTATAGAGTGGAAACAATAAAGATCCAGATGTCATGGAGACATATGAACAGGGAGGATAAAAAGACGAAGGAAAAAATCCACAAAGCTGTGTACTTGGTGTAGGTGATGGAATGCATGCAAGTGGAAGTTCTTTTGTTCTTTCTGTCATCTTTCACTTTCACACACAAACACACACCCTGAGGTTTGTGATATCTGTCTCTCATTGGTATTCATTGGCCCTGGGATGGAGAAATGGGCATCACAGTTTTCATTTAATCAAACCCTTATGGGGTCAGCAGCGTTTGTGTGTGTGTGTGTGTGTGTGTGTGTGTGTGTGTGTTAGGCACTGGCTGTCAGCAGATATGAACAAAGACTTGTCAAGGTGGAAGAGCAAAGAGGGTAAGAAACCTGAAGCTGGGTTAAGTAATTGGATTCTTGTTCAGTAAAATTTGGGCTGAGGGTGTTTGCACGTGCGTGTTTGTGTGTATGTGGGTTAGTGTGTAATTGCATGTGTGCATCTATGTTGAAAGAGTGTAAATGGTGTGTGTGTCTTGTGTGTTTAGAGATATGAGCATGCTTGAAGCTGACTTTGAGTGTTTTCACTCCTAAATGGTTTAGTCCGGTTGAATCGGGTTCGTTTGGGAAAGTGTGAACGCAGCAGTTGCATTCAGGGACACTGACATCGTTTTCTCAAACAAATTCTGGAGTAGTTGTGTAGCCATGTCATCGTGTGTCCAGATCTCAGCAGTTTAAGGACCAAACCTGTGATTTTGCATGTTTAAGCCCAATAAAAAGAACTCACATACATGTTACAGACCATTGCAAACCATTTTCTAAAACATAAAACCAAGTTTTAATTTTCATGTTATTTTTGCCAAATCCCCTAATCTTTCAAAATCAAATGTTCAGGTGATGCACCCACTTTAAAATCCCAATGTTTTGCCTGCTAACACTTACAGTATGCACGATTACAGAAAGTACAAAGTAATCGTTTTACTTTCTCAGTAAAGCAGTCTTCTCCTGGGACTATATTCCCTGGCGGAGACATACACGATGGCGGAGAAGACCATCATTTTTCTGTGATTATGCCAGTCAAACGATGAAAAGAGCCAAGTTGTGAAAAAGAGCAATTTTCCTTTAACTTTATCTTAACCCCTGCACTCAGGCTATTTGTCAGGCTTATGTGACTTCTGTTACCCTCCTCAGGTCAAATTAAAACATGTCGTATTCTCCAAAGTTCTACCCTGGCAGACCTTCATCTCATTATTCTATGGCCAAAAGCCAGAGTATATATGAATAATTCTTTATTAAAATAACATAATTTGACAGTCTGCTGTGATATGTATAGCTTCTGCACTGCATTTAATCCCGCCTACTGTATGTGATTTTAAATACATTAGAAAAGTACATCATGTATGATATTGTACCATATAGGATAGATAAATAAGACAAATGAAAGCGGTTAAAATTAATATTAATGGAAAAATAGAAGTTCATAGTTTGAAAGTGCTAACTAACTTGCTTTACTAATAAATATTTTAAAGTTATTACTTTACAGTTAGAGGACCATACCGGTGGTTTTGCGTGTTTGAGTCCAGTATATACAACCCACATACATGTTATGTTACTGAACCATTTCCCAAAACATATTACTGGAGTGGTCAATATTAGATTTGTGTTTCTTACCTTCAGACCATTAAAGGTTTCATTCCAGTACGCTATTAAAACCAACTTGTAGAGAGACTTAAAATGTGCTTGAGATAATTAATCCACGAACTTTACATCTATTAAATTTTTTTGTCAAAGTTACTTAATTTAATTGATCCAACACAGAGCTACAAGGAAGAAAATGTCTCCACTAGGAGACAGACAGCTGGAGAAGACAGCTTGTACCAAGAAGTTAAAAACACCTGTGCCTTCTATAGTACATGTGGATGTATGTGTTGGTAGCCAACATATTGAATTTTAAGGTGAGCTTATCACCTGAGCATTTTATTTTGAAACATATGGGATTTGGCAAAATAACAGGAAAACTAAAATATAGTTTTATGTTTTGGAAAATGTTTGTCAGTAACATAATGTGTATGCGGGTAGTATTTATGGGCTTAAACATGCAAAATCACAGGTATGGTCCTTTAAAGGACCATGCCAGCCATTTTGCATGTTTGAGCCTAATACAGGTATATTCAATTTTCATACATGTTATGTTATTGACAGTCATTTCCCAAAGGATAAAACCTGATATTTTGCAAAATTTCTTAATCTTTCAAAATCAAATATTAAAGTGATACACCTACCTTAAAAATCCATGTTTCATCTGCTAACAGTTACACCACCTTATGAAGTTACGGTTGTTTACATTTTTCGATAAACTCACTTCTTTTGGGACTATATTCCCCGGTGGAGACATACATTTTTTTCTGTGTAGTTCTGCGGTGGATCAGTCAGCAGGACACGTCCCACCTAAAAGTGAATCTGATTGGACAGTCTGCTCTGTGAAGCACATCATTGTATCTCTGAGAGACACAAAGTTGGAAGATGATGCTAAAACCATGAAGTGTGTTGTTCCTGGATGCAAAAATTCTTACAGCCTACGATTTGGAACAACTGCATTTTCATACTTTTCTGACTAACTTTGAACAGCACAGACTATGGCTAACTGCAGTCCAACATTGCGTCAGTACACCGGTGGCTGTAATACAGTCGTTACGAGTTTCAGATCACTCTACGCTTTTTATTGAGCTTAACTGCTAAAATTACACAACTTTGAAAAAAAACCTGAATACATGTCTTGTTCACGATGATTGATTACTTATCCCAAGAATGTTTGAAGTATCAACAAGTTGATTTTAATAACGTACCAGAATTGAACTTTGGGAAATAATTGTCAGTAACTTAACGTGTATGAAAATTGAATACAGGCAGTCCCCGGGTTACGAACAAGTTCCATTCCCACGGCTGTTCATAAGTCGGATTTGTACGTAAGTCAGAACAGTTACGTAAGGTAAGTAGCGTATATATTTTACTTAGGTGTGTATCTAACGTATATATTTTACCTTTCTATGCATAAGAAACATTAAAGAAACGCTTCCAGATATCCTAAAACATCGTAAACATAATANACCTTTCTATGCATAAGAAACATTAAAGAAACGCTTCCAGATATCCTAAAACATCGTAAACATAATAATACAGTTCAGTAATAATAATAATATTAATATAATACGTAATAATAATAATAAAAATGTACTAACTCTGCATTGCTGACAACGTGTGATCTTTTGATGTGCGTCGTAACGTAGTGCGCTGTTCATTATTAAGAATCATTGTATGTAACTTGAATTTTTAATTTAATAGACTTTATGGTGGTTGGTTCATTAGTATGGGTTGCTCGTAAGTCGGATGTTCGTAAGTTGGGGACTGCCTGTACTCGTCTTGTTCATGATGATGGATTATCTATCCCAAGAACGTTTCAAGTGTCAACAAGTTGATTTTAATAGCGTACCAGAATGAACTGAAACCAATGGCGGTCTGGAAGGTAGGAAAAAAAAAAAAATTAATTCACCATTCCAGTTTTATCCTTTGGGGAAATAATTGTCAGTAACGTTACATGTATGAAAATTGAATATATTAGGCTCAAACATGCAAAATGGACAGTATGGTCCTTTAAGCAATTTTAACATCTTGATTTTTTTGAACCAGGCTGAAATGTAATAATGTTAATTTGGAGATTTTTGTACTATGTTCATTATAATCCTTGAGGCCTCTCTGCTGTGGCTGTGGAGGCGGTTTTGTAGGTCTTTGGTTGGGTGCAGAGCAGCACTCAGTCTCTATTACTGGGAGAGTGAGAGGGTCTGACTGCAGCCAGGAAGCTCAAGGTAGCATCATAGATTTGACCAGTCAGTCATGCAGAGCACCAAGTCCTTCATTTACTCTCCACATTCTTCAGCCTGCCAGCCACACACACACAGACACACACAGACACGCACACACACACACACACACACACACACACGTACATGCAGGCACACAGACATGTAGTCAGTGTCCACGTACGCACACACACAGACCTTGTTTCCCAACTCATTCTTCCCCACTCCACCTCTTCACACACACTTCTGTTTTAGCAGCCTTGAAAAGCTAAATGGTGTGAAGCTGAGTGTTGCTCCATCTGTCTCCTGGGTGTTTGAAAGGCATGAAAAAAGAGAGTTAGCGGTGGAGGAAGAGGGGGAGAAAGACCGCAAAAGAAGGAAAGGAAGGACTGAGGTCAGGTCCCATTATTATGAATCACTGCCAGAACCCCACAGTGGGTCCATCTGTGGTTGCAACACCGCCCAGAAACAATTCACAGCCCAGACAACAGAACATTAATAGGTGAGCTGGGCTAAAATATACTTATGTAATGCATGAAGTGGTACTGTCTCCTACAGATTATTTTGTTTTGTTTCATATGCCAAAATGATTTCTGCATGAGCAAAATTCTCACGACAGCTACAGAGAGTCAGGGTTCAGTCAATGAACTACATTTAGCTGTGCTTCTCGGTCAGAAGAAAGTGTTTTTATCCTTTTTGTTGCACTAGTGAATCCTGCTGGTTCATGGGGCACCCTGCAAGGAGGGGTGCCTCCTCTTGTGCATTATGCACTTGTGCTGAATTTCCAGCTTAACTTACATGTGGTGCGTCCCAGGCATTTAAGCCGTCTCTGGGACATTCACACCACAATGTCACACAAGTGCCATTAAATTTGTTAAGGTCACATGACAGTCATGTCAGAGTTGACCAGTCACGGTGTGAATTGGTGTGAAACTGCCGTATCAGGAACAATAGTAGCCTGACTGATGTGGACTACCTGTCCAGGTAGTTCAGCATTTCACAGGTGCTATCGTGACATCATGGTGTAGCCCACAGAGGTCAAAATGCCTCCTAATCCTTGCTGGTGAGTAGAGCTAATAAAAACTTTACAACAGGCCATGTTGTAGAGTTGAGGACATTACGGCTGGATTTACACTACAAGTCTTGATGCCCAATTCCGATTTTCTGCCTATATCTGATTTTTTGTTNTGGATTTACACTACAAGTCTTGATGCCCAATTCCGATTTTCTGCCTATATCTGATTTTTTGTTCAGCATATTTACGTTTTCTTTTTTAAGCGGCTCATATCTGATACCTGTATTTACACACTTTTACCCTTTAGCAGCCTGGATGCAGCTGTGCATACACACATTTCTGAGATGGATGTAAAAAAACGCTTCAGTGGGTGAGAGATCTGTTTAAAAATATGATCAGCAGGTTAAAACTTTAACATGCAGAAATAAACATCTGATATGTCATGTGAGCGTTTATCTCCTATCGGGACACGTAGTTTCCCGATAGTTTCCGATCACGGAGGAGAAGCAGGTGGAGTATTGCTGTAATGGTAACTGTCACACTAACACGTCTATTTGACATTTAACACACATCAGTGTGTCTGATATATATAGTATGTCCTCCGTTTCTGTTTACAGAGAGCGTCATCGTATTGATCGCTTATATCATCCATATGCGGATAAGACGTTAGAGTTGGAATGGGAAGGAAATTCCGATCTGTCTATTTAGACAGCATTGGCGGATATCCGATACATATCCGATTTATTTCCACATATTGAAGTGGCCCAAATCGGATCTGAGCATATCTGATTTCATGTGGCTTTTTACCATTTACATCTTCAGGAAACGTATCCAATATGTGTCACGTGCGCAAAAAATCGGAATCAGGTCGCATGTGCGTGGTCGTGTAAATCCAGCCTAAGATGTTAAAATGAACACACAAGTCAACTGTCAGATTAAATGCTGGCTAGTACAAATTAATGTCTAATGTATTATTTGTATATTCTTTCACTTTTACATATTCTGTCAGCTGTAAGCCACTTATAAAGCACTTCAACTGCCCTGACTCGTATAAAAGTGGTGTATAAATAAAGTTTGATCGATCGATGGACCGAGATTTTGGATCATGGTGGATGCTATGGACAGTAACCTCGTACATACCAGATAACTTGACTGTTGTATTATGAGGATAAGAGCAGCTATACAGCAGCTTCTGATACCCGTTCCCCAAAGGCATTAAAACAATATTCATCTGATCGATCTGTTGAACATAGCTCTACAATGCACGAGTGGAAGAAGTACAACAACTCCAGGGAACACCGGGTAGGAAACAAAGCTTTCTGGCAGAAAGTGTTGTGAAAAATAGATAATGCCTGGGAAGCAATTTTGTGGTTACAAAGCACTTTGCTTTGAAAATGAATTTCTAGCATATGTTGGTAAGGATCTAAAACTAGACCAACAGGTGGCAGAGTCTGATCCTTACCTCTTTTCGAGGATGGAAAATCTTTGCTCTTTTCATTGCTTCAGTTTCTTGGAGAAAGCTGGAGCTCCACCTCTTGATGGACTTGATATGCTACTACAGAACTTTCTGGAAAGACATGCTTTTTCCAGCTTAATGGCCATTTCATGTTGAAGCGAAGTGGCCCTGGAGTAGTATTTGTTGAAATACTTGTTTTAGCCAGTGTTTGACATCTTAATTGACTACTCCAGCCACACAGGAGAAGGACAAAATGGTTTTAGGGTCACAACTTTTATCCGAAGTGCCAAAGTGACATGCAGGGTGTAATAGGCATGGCGTTCCCTTTTAACTTTGTATTTAATGGCCACAGTATGATTCCAAAACTGTAACGTCTACCTTAAAAAATGTTTTAAAAAGTCATACACGCACTAATTTTCGCCACACTTGATTTCTGCAACTCTCTCCTTTCTGGCATGAATCAAAAATCACTCTCCTGCCTCCAGCTAGTTCAGAATGCAGCAGCTAGTCTTCTCATTGGTTTTAACAGACGACATCACATCACCCCAATCCTGGCTTCCCTCCACTGGCTCCCTGTTCCATTTAGAATTGATTTTAAGATTTTATTAATCACTTTTAAAGCACACCTGGGTCTGACTCTGTCTTACATTACTGAAATGTTGACCCCACATGAGCCGCTTTGCAGCCTTAGATCCTCAGGTGGGACCCTTCCAGCTGTTCCAAAGTTGAGGCTGGAATCCAAAGGTGACCGTGCTTTTGCCATCAGGGCCCTTCGACTTTGGAACGACCTGCCTGAGGAGAAAAGGCTCACAGATTCAGTGCCTTCTTTTAAATCTCTTCTTAAAACCCATTTTTATAGACTTGCTTTTATGTGAAGTCCTCCTTTTATTGTCCTTTCATTGCTTTTATTGTCTTATCTGTATTTATTTATTTATTAGTGTTGGCTTTTATTTATTTATTTATTTTTAACCATATATACTCGAGTATAACACGAGTTTTTTAAACCAAATTTCACAACACAAATCGAGGGGTCGGCTTATACATGAGTAATTCAAGTCTGATCCCAGAGAACGAAATTTCCAGGGGTGGAAATACTACCCATTACCACTACCCATGGAAAATAGCTTAAATCATACCTTAGAATAATGTATTTTCTGACTAAACATCTTATTCAGTATTTTGCGGCGGCTAGTAAGCACCGTTGTGATTGGTCAGTTACGGTAATCAGCTGCTGAAATAAATATCATGATTACCGGTACGTGGATTATTTTCAGAAAATCACAGGAATACTATGACAATACCAGAAAAACAGGTAATTTGCTAAACAAATAAATTGATGGAACAACATCAGGAGGTCGGCTGAGGGAATTCCAAAACTCCGTATGGAGGAATGTCCAGCACATAGACAGACCCACATTGACCCAGGTACAGGATAATTACTGAAAACATGTAATGGGTAAGATTCTTAACAGTAAAAAAAAAAATCCCTCACTATAATTACACAGCTAAATATGCTAAATAAGCACCATGGTAATTGTAGCTCATTTGTAAAGCTTTCCTTACCTTCATCAGTGCAATTCAGATGAGGAAGAGGAGTCCAGAAGACTTAATGTTAGCTAATGTCACTTACAGTAATCAGCTGTTTATGGGTAGCGGTACGTGGATTATTTTTAGAAAATCACAGGAATACTATGACAATTCTCAGAAAAAGGGGTAATTTGCTAAATAAATAAATTGATGGAACAACAGCAGGTGGTTGTCTTATATGCGGGTTTCTTTAAAAATCTAAATTTGCAGGTCAAAATCAGAGGTCAGCTTATAGTCAAGATTGACTTATAGTTGAGTATATTACGGTACTTTTTATTTACTACTACAGTTTTTACCTGTTCCCTTGCCTATCATTTGTGTCCTTGTTTTAGCTGTAGCTTACCTGAATTTTGCCTGTGTGTTTGGTTTTCTGCTGTTATATTGTATTGCTTTGTCTGTCAAAAAGCACTTTGTAAACTCTGGTTTTAAAGGTGCTATATAAATAAAGTTATTGTTATTATTAATGTTCTTCAGAAGTTTGTTCTCTAGAGGATGTCTTGAAAAAGCTGCACAGACGCAAATGGTTTTTTAACCATTCCTAGATTTGATAATCGGCTGGAATGTGTACGGGGTGTCGGGCCGGTAATGTGCATCGAGGCTAAGATTAGATCTCCCTCAGTCCAGTGTGAGTGAAAACATTACTGGACATATTTAGGGAAGCTGTCAAAGTTGTCCCTTCCAGACTGTGTTCAATTCCACCTCCAGCCCCCAAGGGGTAGTGTCTGGGAGTTAGAGCTGTCTCATTCTCCCACCCACCTACACACACACACACACACACACACACACACACACACACACACNACACACACACACACACCCCTGCTGGCCATGACCCATCTGGTTCCTTTCTACTTCTGTGGTTTCCAATGTCTGATAAGGGAGCCAGAGCTGGTTAGCTGACAAAAATACATTTAATTACCCTCCAGCAACCCACCTACCCGCACACAGATATGTGGCAGTAAGATAGACAGACAGGCACACACACACACACACACACACACACACACACACACACACACTTGTCCTTTCGTCTTTCATTGTGCTTTCTGGCCTTTCCCACCATTTCATGACCTGTCTTGGTTTGGTGATCTTATGTAACTGTGCTGAAGCGGGGGGAATCGCACTGTATTTGCACATACACACACACACACACACACACACACACACACAGGAAACCAGACTGAATTTATTTATGGCGCAGAGTGTGGAAATGGTCTGTCCATCCACTTTAGCTTGTTAAAGTTTGGGGAGAGTAGATTGATTGTGACATGTCTAGCCTGTCTGTCTATCTGGAATGTTACATAACGAGTCAGTTTGAAGGTCTTGAAACCATCTGATGGGTGAGCTCAGAGGAAGTGTGGGAAGTCATGCATGGTGAGGCTACCTACATGTGATCAGTGGTAACATGCTACTGTGTTGGCCACCCCGTTCTTTTCTTGGGGTTGAATGTTGCTGCTTAACATTTCAGTGGCACAGCCTGCTCTCAAAATTCTCAAAGTTCAACCAAATTCAATTTTGACTGATTTTAACCAATGAGATAATAGTTGGAAAAGCAGAGCCAGTGTGTCTTCTTTTGCACCAAGTTCAATAGCTGTACAACAGCCTGTGGCAGCAATGACACTTTTTTTGTAGATGTGATTCGAGAGCTTAAGGCCTAATGCCAACACTTCTCTAATGACCATACATATGATGTAATGCCTAAAGATCTGTACAAATCAGTTTAGGCCAGACTGAGGCACATGCAAAATGTGTGTGTTTGATGCTAAAGAAAAAAAAAAAATCACCTTTCTTAAATCATGACTTACTTACATTCACTGCTGACCATCCAGTTTTTATGCTGTGTTGGACAGACCTCGGAACTCAGATTTTTCCAACTTCTTACTTGGAAAAATGCGGTGGAATGGCACTTGAAGTCAGAGCTCCGGCTGGGAAACTCAGACTAAAGTCACCCACCCCGACTTATAGAGTGTGACGTCACTCAACATGGCAGTGCCCGTGGAAGCGGGCTTTGTGAGTGGAAATGATCAGCTAAAAGGCGAATAAAGTATTTTTCCTTGCATGAAATTGAAAGAAAAAGGTCAGAATATATCGCCAAGTTAACTATCTGTTTTGTATAATAATTGTTTGTCATTGATACTCAAGTCTAAATTTCATAATATTACTTCTCTGCACAAAGTTTAATACCCACTGTGGTTAATATCAATGTAAAACAACACAACCAGACAGTCCTGTAGTCTAACTTTAGTTAGCATTTATTACTAAGTTTAATTAATTTTACAGTATTTATTGGTGTTCAGCTATGCTTTTTTGATTACATTTGGTTGGAATGGTTTGAGGTCAGAAGTTGGAACTTCCAACAGGGAAAAATTCGACTTCTGAGGTCTGCGAACGCAGCATCAGCCCTTACAGTGTCCCAGCCTGGAGGTGTCGACTGTGTGCCCAGCTGGCTCCTCCTCTCATCTATGCTGCCCCCCCACCAAAAAAAAAAAAAAAAANAAAAAAAAAAAAAAAAAAATCCCACCACAACCACTTAGACTTTGTCTGCCACCCTGCATATCTCATATCTTTCCAAATGCCCCATTGACCTTCTCTCCCTATCTTCTGAGAGCTCGTGGGCTGGGTCCGGTGTTGGGTTGATTTGTAAGTTTTGAAGATGTGATATTTGGCTATAAATAAATAAATAAACTTGACATTTTTTTAAAATTAATTTTTACAAATTTTCAAATAAAGCTCAAAAATTATACATACACACATACAGTAAAACAAACAAAAAAAAAAAAAAAANAAAAAAAAAAAAAACAAGTCAAGAAAAAAAATATTGACTTCAGGCAAAACAGGACAATAAACATGTTAACATATAGAATGTAAGAAATCATTTTCTGTTGGAAATAAGACAAAAAAAAAAAAGGGCTCCAAATTTTCAAAAAAAGGTCTTCTTTCCCTAATGTTGGAAGTATAATCCATTCATAGCTGCAGATATTTGACATGAGTTCAATCCATTGTTGGAATGATGATGGTATGACTGACTTCCATTGTCTTACAATAACTCTACATCCAGTCAGCATGGCTAATTGACACCACAGTTTACTATGTCTGTGCAGATTCTTAGGCAAAATCCAGAGCATACAGAGACCTGGACTCTTAGTCAAACTAACCTGCAGCACCTTACTTACAAAAGTAAGTACTTTCAAAACTTGACTTGACTAAGTTGAACACTCAGCCATCTAAATGAGCCTTTTCTGTTTGCAACTTGATGGTTCTGAGTCCCAGTTATCGCAACAGGCCACCTGTTGCATATTTAATAATTATTTTATATACAGCTTCCACACATGCAACCAATCAAAAAGAACACTCATAAAACACATCTTTCCACACAGCCAGACTCTGCAATAACACAGCAGCCCACTCAATAAGTCTCAGTCACAACACTTAACAATAGTCCCTACCTCTGACAACTTAACAAGTCTGTTACCTATTCACAAGTGGTCTACTTTGAAAAAAAAATCAGATGCAATCTAAAACCTCAATCACTACTCATTCTTGACGGTGCTAAACAAACAACAAAACAAAAGCAGCATGCATCAAGACCCACATTTGAAATGCTGCCTCTGCTTGGTCCAACACTGTATTTTCCATCAAGACTATCTTAAAAGAATTTGTGTTTTTTTTTTTTTTTTTTTTTTTTTTTAGAACCCTTGACAACTCAAACATAGTGGTCAATTTTGTGACAGCAATAGCAGGCAGCTAAAATGTGCTACTTCATTGTCATGCTGTATTGAGCCCTCACAAAAGGAAATAAAAAATAAGATAATGGAAAGAGAAGGATGAAAAACAGGAGATGAGGAAAAGTGATTAAAGGACAAAGGGGAATAGATTTCAGGCTGGGCATTAACAGAATGAATAAAATAGCCAAGTGATTGTAGAGCGCAGACAGGTGGAGGCTAATAGTGAAACAGTGAATGTGTGAAGCAGCTGACTAAGGATCTGCATGTAGAGGTTCTCAAGCTGACAGGAGGACATATCCATCACCCTACACCCTGAGGGGTGGAGCAGGATTTCTACCCCTCTCAGAATCTCATCTTGCAGTCAGTGTTAGGGCAGAGACAGGGTCAAGATGTCCATTTGCCAGGGGACAATGACGTCTGTCATCTGTCACACACATACACAGCTCAAGGTGCATGGTTGTAGGTAAAAATATCACCGGAAACAGCAATGTGTTTTTAATAGCGTAATATATAAATGATATGTCAGAATTTAGTTTCATTTCACTAACATTCTTATTCCTAGCAAGACCGGCGTCCACTCTCACACAAATCCAACAATGGATCATTAAACACATCAGCATTTATAGTAACCAGCCACAGCTGTGATTTTTCATGTAATCAGTGGTGCATGGAAATGCTTCCAGCCTCGGGGACAGAAAAGCCATACGCTCAGTCACACATATACACACAAACCGTAAAGGACAACTTAGCTCAGGTAGTGCAAAGCAATCTTGGCAGTCAGCCTTGGCGTATCGTAGCCTTTTGCTATCATCGCGTCAGCCCTCCATTTCACGTAGTGAAATGGAGGGCTGACGCTCACTGCTGGCAAGGTGTCCTTGGGTAAACCGACGTACAAGCTGCATGCAAGTATAAACAGTATTCTACTCTTAGATTAAATTGACGCCAGCTGGTTTATAGCTCCTTTAATTTGAAATTGGCAAAATGACAAGTGCGATTGTGTTACTCGGGACAAAGACCAAATGGAGGAAGAAGAAGTTACAGCGAGAAGGAACAAGAAACAACAAAGCTACATAGAAAAGTCAGACATAGAGCAACAGATGCTGTACATTGTGCTCATTTATTCGGGACCTGCTGTGTTAATGGCTATGTAAATCTGCTGGTCTCACAGAGTGGTAGAAACCAGCATTGGCAGGCCTCAACAATGAAGCCTAATTGGAGATAAGCCTGAACAACAAACCTATAGCATGGTCTCATAAATTACCGCTCCTCTACCACCCAATCCATTCCTGTTCTCTCTTTACCTTTTTATATCATGAATTGTCGGTTCTCTCTTTCTTTGCATCCTGCGCCTGTTTTCCTTGATCATGCTGCTTTCTGCATTTTAAATCTTTCTCCCTTATCCCACACTATGATTGGGAAATCTTCCACTCCTCTTCTTCTTCTTCCTGTCCCCATTCCTTGCCCTGGCCTTCCCAGGGTTGTAAAGAGGGATGTGCAGATTGAACAGTAAATTAAATTAATGTAGGCCATTTCTCAATCATTTTTCATTCCTCTAAAATGATTAAGGCTGACGTAAGAAGTTCATTAAAACAGAAAACATTAGGCTCATTAAAAAGCCATTAAAACTATCGCAGAGAGGTGATTTATGCCAGAGTAGGGCTGGGGGAGGAAATGATTGGAAGGGGGAGGTGAGTCTGAATAGCAGGAAATGGGAGGCTTAAGCATGGAGGAGGCTGGAGGTGGGAAGTTGGCTTTTTAAAAGGAGACCACAAATGATAAACTCAGGTTTAGCATTTGAGAAGAAAGGAAGCAAGAGCAAAGGAAATAAAACAGTGAGGGTCAAGCATTAGAATTTTTTTTTTTTGTTTGTTTTAAGCAGTAGACCCCCTTCTTTTTGATATCTGTGATTATGAAGGAAAACTTGTGATGAAGCAGTGTCTAATATCCTCACAGTAACTCATCAGAGCTTCACACCAGACGTCATTAAGTGTCCTTAACTCTGCCCATTATGCTGTGGCATTTACCAAACTAAATGTCATTGTTCCTAACCATCATCTGTAAAACAAGGCACAATATGTATGCATGGGTGTGCAAACATGTGCAGATGCACTCATGCATAGTAATGTCTTATATTTACAAATTTTCAGCTTATCCAAAAAACAAAACTCTCACTTGTTCTATATATATACCTCCCCTCCTTTATGGGTTACATCTGTTCAGAATATGTTGCGTTCAGAATGATGGGATCTCAAAGCCCGTTCACTTCGTTTGACAAGTCAGGGGGAAATCTTTCAGCCTGCTCCTGGTACAAAGCGGCAGTGCGAGGCAGAGGGGAATATTTTGCAGAGGAGATTTGAAGCAGCAGGTCTGGGTTGGATAGACTGAGCTGTGTGCTAATGCCAGTGGCTCAGACGTTTCTAGAGATGGGCTCACCTGGAGAGGCTCAGCAGATCGGATGGTTAGATTCTGCTCACTCTGTCTAGCTTGAGGCAAGGTTTCACTGATATGTCTCCTGCTATCAAGCAGACAAGCTGTCTGTGATACCAATGCATCGCTGCGTTTTTGACTCGGCAAACATAGCGGAGACCCAGCCATATTCCTCCTAATATCTGACCTGGAACCTTTTGTAAAAATTTAGCAGAAGCTTCAGTTGAACACAAAATTCATGTCAGCCTCAGCCTAGAGGCTGACAGAGGGAGAAACTATATGCATGATTATTAAAAAAAATTTCTTCTATTTGATTTGGAATGTATTCTTAAATCACATTCTTTCTTGCCATTTTCCCTCCTACGTGTCTTTTCTTCTTTTCTATCCCTGAATTTTACAGAAACAAAGCATAGAACTAGCTGAACTTATCTAGAAAGGAATCCCTTGCACATTATTCATTCTGATTCTCTAAAGGATGGTCTGCCAGTTTTGCAATTTATTCAGATATTCAGTGGTCTCTTTGAATGTGGAAATGCGTAGCCTTGTTACCACCGGACACATAAAGAATGCAGAGCAGACTTGAAGGCAGCTATACTGCAGCTCTTCTGCTCCCTCTGGATATGCTCAGCTCTGTCTCTTTCCTCCTTTGAAGACAGTCAGACAAATACAAGGAAACTTTTACATGCAAATGTGCAAGCATGTGCACCACAAACACACATGGCTAAACATGCAGATGTTTTGTGTTTAAAGAGAATACCAAATTGTGCCATACGCAGGGCAGTTGATGCACTTAACCCAAAGGGCTCCTGTTGCCATCTCCTTAATTGTGTGTGAAGCTGCCAACTGTTTATTCATGGCCGTGTGTTTAGTGTCTAACCATCCAGCTGACAAAGACACACTTTGATTTATTGGCAAACAGTTGAGCAAGTTTGTAGCCTGCAGACACATACAGTTTGTTTGTTTGTGTGTGTGTATGAGTAGGCATGTGTTTCAGCACTGAACCCTGCATGTGTGTGTATGTACAGAGAGGATGCCAGGAGCTTGGTTGACTGTGGGTCGTACATTCAAGCTGGCTAACCAGCTGGCTAGCAGGCTGGCTAACTAGAGATCGGTTCAAAGTTTCGTCTTCGTCATGTACCTATGTCTTCAGTATGTCGGCTCATATTTTCTCTCAAATTGCACATGCATTGAGAATTTCGCTTATGTTTTTTTTCCCGTCACTCATTATTTTTTGCTTTTACTTCCAAATGTTTGCTTTAAATATTAAAGAGACAGTACCAAAAACAGTCTGTTTTCACTCAGTGTGCACAATGGTGATGGACAAGGAGAGTAGAAATTGATTAAACTTTTCCACATTAAAGCAAGATGTTTCAAAATGGATCCCAAAATGAAAATAAGAACATGAAAATCTGTATAATGGGCAATAATCTTGATATTTAAGAGTTGAAAAGTTTGTTTTGTTTCTTACTTTTGACAGCGATAGCCTTTCACATTTAAAAATTTGATTGCATTTTTTTTTTTCATGTTCTGTTACTAGAAGCACATACAGAGCTACCACCAGAGCACTGATGCTGAGCAGTGTCTTCTCAGAGCACAGAACTCAACAGGTTTTGAGTGTGTGGGGACATAAAATCACGACATGCAGGCCAAAATCGATTAAAAACCAAACTGTTTCTTGAAGAAAAACTGCTTTCAGAAATTTTACAAAAGTCTACAAAACACAAAACAAAGCTCCCTACCTTAATTTGAGGATATTGTGTGCTCATAGAATTCTCTCATTTGTTTGGCTCCAAAGTATGCGGTTATTGCTTGAGCTATGGATATTATTCATCATTGTTTTATGCTGCTCTACATTGTGCTGCTGTGCATTTATTGCTGTGAAACCTGCCCCATAGGACGGCTTTTGTGAGACTACAAATAGGAATAAAATGAGGCTCTGTGATTTGTTTTTGCAAAGTCTGATGCACAAAAACTGTGCAGTTCCAATTTATACACAACGGTCACTGCAAATATACACATAATGTCACGCTTGTATAATGTGTCATTACTCTCTGCATATATACAACAGAGATGCACTGGTTCTTTATTGGGTAAACACACTACCGCTGCTTGTGCATTGTCCTGTGGTTTCTTGATGCTGTGCAAACATAGTTCAATCCTGTCAGAGCTTTGCTGAGCCCCACAGAGTAAATCCACACTTGGCTGCATATTTATGGCGACTGCAGAAGTATACATTTGTGAAATGCCATAATCACCAGGTTTTTTTTTGTATAATCACCAGGGATTCTGGGAGCAGCTTGTGGTTTGTTTGTGTGTAGCAGGCTGTATCCATTCTGTCATCATTGCTGGTTTTGTGGTGGCTAAAAAGTGGTCAGAAACAGAACAGTTTATAGCTGGCTCACGCTGCAAGAATTTTCAGTTCTTAAATTTTTGGAAATGTGAGAGACCCCGCACGTAACAAAATACATATAATGATAAATTTCATACGTTTCACAGGTCTTCCTCTGATGTGTGGAAAGAACACACACTTAAACACTCACAGTCATCCAGAGATTCAAAATCAGAAATCTCACAGTCTGAACTGGATAAAACGTGACTTTAGAGTTTTAGAAAAAACTTGACAGGCAGGAAAAACTAGCGATTCTAAACTTTATCATTCGTTCTACCAAGGCCTTGTTGTTTATGATCTCTTCCATTTCAATCAACTTAGCTCACCATTGACTCTGTTTTCCCCACATTACATTGCACAATATGCATCCTCGCTGTTCCTTGGGGTTCCCAATGATCTATGGGATGTCAGGTCGGACTGGATTGTAAATATAGATCATGTTTAACAATTGTGATTTGAGATTGGTGCAGCTGAATCTGGCAAGATGATCTGTAGAAC
The DNA here is from genome assembly GCA_014773175.1 of Lucifuga dentata. Lineage (NCBI taxonomy): Eukaryota > Metazoa > Chordata > Actinopteri > Ophidiiformes > Bythitidae > Lucifuga > Lucifuga dentata. Next base: position 149,072 of record VXCM01000219.1, on the reverse strand, counting down.
AACTGAAAAATCACAACTTTGCTAACAATAATCGGTGGCGAGGATCAGGCCCAAAATTGGCTAAGTTATCTTTCATAGTGTGTCCCAGACTTTAAGTTTAAACCGTGTTTCACTTGGCTACACACACACATGCACACCCCTCTCAGGCTGTGTATAGCCTGTGGACTCCCTCAACTCAAATGAATGACATGCAGAACCAGCTTTAGCTTTTAATGAATTAGTCATAACTGTCATCATCAATCAATCAATCTATCAATCTCTCTGTCACTCCAGCAGGGTTGGCATTGAGGCATGCATTATGCATCGTCTGATAGATTGAAAAGGGAGACAAACTGCTCATTTCACATGCATAAGTTTGTGTGGAGCTCTAAAGCAGCTTTTGTAAGTTCATGAAGCGTTAAGGTTTGGCGATGCTACCTGCCAGACAACAAGTTGAGCTTTTTTGATGGTGTGACTCGCAGCAACTGTGACTTCCTGACAGCAGGTAGTCAGTTTTCTCTGTTCTTTCTTTGTCTTTGTTCTGATTGATGCCTGCCATCTTCAATATGGTACCTGGACAACTCCTAACTGTTGTGTGGCAGTACTTATTAATTTTGATGCTAAAAAAAATTCCAGAATTTTGAAGGTTTTTCCTGTTTAAATCAATGAAAATGAAAGAAAATGAGCTTGGTGTTTGTGTTGTGTCCTATCTTCACTGAGGGTTTCATTAACCTGGAGTATTAACAATAGACTGTAAAATGGGAATGGACTAAAAATGCTATAAAAGACAGATATAATTTTTATTGTTCTAATAATGTACTTGCCTAAGGAGAAAGTAATAATAAGAGGACAAAAGAATCAGTTTTTAAAATATATCTGGATGTGGAGTAAGTTACACCTATTCATAATCTATCTTGTGATAAATATGGGTGATTTATTTTCAGTTAATTTGGTGTATTAGTGTCAAAGAAATTGATAAAAAATAATACCAAAACTCTCTCTCACAAAGTTATAAAATCATTGAAAATTATAAATATGTAATGGGTTCTCCCCTGAGCTATGCCCCAGCCTTCAACCAAGATTTGTCAAAATCAGTTCAGAATTTTTTGGGAAATCAACAACATTCTCCTCATATAAAAATAAGAATTTCTTCCTCTCTTTATCTTTGCAGAAAACCAATCTGTGCAGTTTGTGATAAAAAAAAAAACAAAAACTTTAGCATTAACAAGGGTGTAGCTACAAAAGAAGCATTGTTGTGATTCCTCTAGTGTGTCTGAAGGAAGGGTTATTCCGGTGTCAGGGAATATACTGTCCACATTACAGCTAAATGTAATACATATCTAAGAATTAAATCCAGCGCTATTGTTGTTATGTTCCTGCTTCTGACAAACACAAGGAGGTTGTTCCAAACTCTGAGGTCAAACAGTCAGATGAAATATGTAATGCGTGTCCTCAGCAGAAATGCTTTGACTCACACACTTCACACCTCGGCCTCCCATCCTGCTTTTGGTGGATTCATAATTAATGATCTCTAAATGAATAATGCATTTTCATTTCACCCACTCCAGTAAAACAAGAATTTGTGGTGTGTTACCATGTCCACTCGACTTAAGCAACTGTTTGCCTCATACGACGCTTCCTCTCCTCTCCTCTCCTCTCCTCTCCTCTCCTGCTTTCTCTGACCCTAGCAATGCATTTTCCATACGCCTGCTTACCTCTATCCCCTGAAATCACCTTCCCCCCCCACTTGCTCCTACCATCTCCTGCCCAAAAGAGAGACGATCCATTAATCAGCAAATAGTGCATTACCTTTGTAATTAACATTCAACTGAGTTTCACCCAGTAATATTTCATTAGTTTATATGCAAATAATTTTGAGCGATTGCCTCATTTGGTCTGTGAGTGCAGTGATGTATTGGTCTGGTGCTAGGTGAAAAAAAAAAAAAAAGTGTGAGCGTGTGTGTGCATGTCCATGTATGTACATTCATACTGTAGGTTGATGCATTTTCATGAACTCCTTCTTTCTCTCTCTCTCTCTCTCTCTCTCTGTTTCTCTCTCTCTCACACACACACAGATGATAGATGGTTAGGCCATATATCCTTGTGCAGGGTTTTTAAAGACATTAAGCTTTTTACTCGCATTGAACTAATTTCAAATTCACTCCACTCTATCAAACCTGCGTTGACTATTAAAACATTCTGGTCAGTTCCTTCTCCATTCACGTGAAATGTACTTGCACATCAGACAGCTGCAAGGGCTGCATGTTTATTCCACCGGTGCATGGGAGCGCTCAGAAAATAATGGTTTTTACTCGTATCTCTGGATCTGCAGGTCTCCGTATCCAGTCGGTTCCAACTTTCTCATCTCCTCCACCTCTCGACTCTTTTCGATCAGATTTTATCTCGGTGTACCATCGCTGTTTGGTGGCTACAGTTTTATCTCTTGAAGTCCACTGCGATGTTGTGGTTTGTCCTGCTAAGATCAAGAGTGTAGCCAACATTTTACTGAGCTACAAGGATGTATTTATGCCTCACCACAAAGCTATTCTTTCTTATAAAAGCACTTGCGATAGACAGATTTCAATAGGGTTATGATTATACCAAAATATGAATGTATTTTACATCTCCAATGTAATTCTGTTGGAAATACTTTTTTTTAAGACACTCCTCTCATACATAAATTCCATGGACAGATCAGTGTGTGTGTGTGTGTGTGAGTGAGTGAGTGAGTGAGTGGGTGTGTGCAGTCATTTATAATGCATGCTGTCATAGAAGTAGAATTATATTGGATGTGATGCATGTCAGAAATTGGTCGGCACGACAACTCATGCCCAGACCTAACAGGAAGGGACAGCTTGCTGCTCTATATATATGTCTCGTGTNGTGTGTGTGTGTGTGTGTGTGTGTGTGTGTGTGTGTGTGTGTGTGTGTGTGTGTATGTGTGTATGTTTATATATATATATATATGTGTGTGTGTGTATACATTATATACTGTATATATATGTGTATACAGTATATATGTTTCTAATATATATGTATAGACATATAAATAGACATATATATATATATATATATATGTCTATATATACTATATGTATATATGTGTGTGTGTGTATATATGTGTATAGATATATATGTGTGTGTGTGTGCGCGCATACACAGATGATATGTGTGTGTATGCCATTTCCAAAGGAACTAAATGCATGCAGCATCACATCTTTTCTTTGTCAGGCAGAACCTCTTTGAGTCTCTCAGTGAAGGTTTGTAATTACTGTATATGAGATCAGACAAGGTGAGATCAGGTAATGGATAAAATTGAGATCGCTTTTATCTTTCAAAATCTGACAGAATCCCTCAAAAAACACTGGGTTTTATGTCTGAGAAGACATAAATTGGCCATCTTTATGAATTTGAAATTTTGAAAGGCACAATATGTTAAGGCAGACACATTTCATATTTTGAATGTTACTTCAGTGCATTGATGTTTGCTTTTGCTGTGCTAATGCGGTGCTTTTAATCAAAGCAAACACAATGTTAAAATAGGATTATTAAGAACTTTCTTGCATTGAAATGAAAGAGGTCTTCACAGAGCCACTATTTTGGACCATGGTGTCGAAACAGACCCATGGAAACCGGTCTTATGGCAACATGCTTAAATTATTATTATTATTTATTTATTTTTTTTAAAAAAAAGAGACCCAGTCCACAGGGGAATCGAGGACGATCAGAACTGGTTCACAATCAGCTCAAAGATAATTGTGACCTACGGGGTGTGTTTATACAGTGTATCGACATCTGTTGGTGCAGCTCTCCAAACGTTTGTGTGTGTTGGTGTGGGTGCGTGTGTGTGAGATTGTGTGATTGTTTCTACTATGGCTGACACTCAGGCTATATCATTACATGACAACTGCCAATGTGTCCACTTTCGCTGATTCATTGGGCCTGAGGCTGGGGTCTTGCCCAGGAAAGCAGGCTTTCCATCACATTGGAAGTGAGCAGATGCCGGCCTGAAGCTGACAGCTTTCCAATATGCAAACTCTCTGTGTTTATTTATTTGCTTCTTAATGACCTCAGGTTCAAGCCAAGGCACATTTTTTCTGCTATACAAAAACCAACACAGTCATTTTTCCTGTTGATCGTTTGTCACAGGCACATCAAAGTCAAAGACTGGAGTAACTTTGACTGGAAAGTTTGCTCTACACTTCTGATGGATGCCTTTGAAAGTTTCGGCTTTAATACCAATAAGTGCTTATGTCATTCTTTCTTTACCTCTGCCACCACACCGTCTTCCTCTTCCTACATCCCCGCTTCTCTCCCTCCCTGCTTTAATCAGAGTAATGCCAGTACATCACAGCACCATGGGCTAGGTTACACAGCAGTCGGGTAATGAGATTACACACAGACTACAGCTCTTCGTGCAGTTAAGTTAGTGGAGGTGGGGGGGGTGTTGGAGGAGCAGCATCCCCGACTCTGTCTTTCTAAGCTTTTGGAAGGGCATTCAAATGAGTTGGTTGAGCATATAATGCAGTTTGTGCTCTGTCAAATCCCGCCCCTCTCTGAAAGCCGGAGCTAGTTACCTGTGGCACTTTCTTGACATGTCGCGATTGCACCGGAGAGAGAAACTGGCTGTTACTTTGATGTGTGTGTTAAATTTCCCCAGCCCGTCTTCAAGTGACTCTTGAAGTTCCACTGTCTCAGTCTCTCTTTGCATCAGACTCTTTTGGCTCTTTCCTGCATGTTAATGAACTCGGCAATAATCCATGTTGGTTGCGAGGGTTGGTTCAGGACAGACAGCTCAAAATTTCAGTTTTTTAAAATTTTTTTTTAATTTTTATTGTGTGTGTGTGTGTGTGTGTGTGTGTCTCTGTGTGTGTGAGAATGATGGGTGGGATGTGGGTGAGTCAGAATTTGGATGAGAGGATAAAAAAACATGGCACTCTGGTTTTAGCCCTGAACAATGAGATTGATTAAACTGCACTGTTTGTTCTGCCAGAGATCACCGTCTCCACATCTTATTGCAGGAGATGGTTGCTAGCGTCAAACCGCTAGAATAATCATACTGCAGCTGTTAACCAAGATCTGCCTTTTAATCATTCATCACCACCTGAACTGTGTTTGATCTGACCAAAGGCACTCCTCAGTACATCTCTGCTCTTGTATGTGTGTTTGCATAGCATATACTGTATACAAACATACAGTGAGAAGACTATTTTGAATGTATTGTGAGAATGGTAAAACATTATGAATGCTGAGAAGCATGTCTCTCTCTATGTACGTTGGGTGTTGATGTATATGTGTAAGGTATTGCACTAGGCAGGGGTTCCTAATCTGGTGGGTCAGAGTATAGCAGGATTAGAGGGCAGGGATACAGGTGCAGGGGTCCTTATTCTTTATGCTGAGCAGAAACATCACATTTGTGTGTGTGTGTGTGTGTGTGTGTGTGTGTGTGTGTGTGTGTGTGTGTGTGTGTGTACGTATGCATGCAAGTAAGCTCCCCTCTTCCCAGAGGACAGAATAAAACTTCAAAGCCATCCAGATTATCTTTCATTAATTCGCATCAGTGCATTTGAAATGAAGTTAAATATCTGAAAGCAGCAACAAAGATACTTGTGGACAGGATAATGTGGTCTTGCAAATTGCGTTCTTTCTCTCTCTCTCCTTTCTCTCTCTCTCTCTCTCTCTTTTTTACTCTACTGTGGTTGAAACTTTTTCGTGCACCTTTTCCCTCCACACTGTTCATTACACTCTTATACCTTAGCTGTCAACATCATGGATGAGCTCAGTGTGCTTGGGGATGAGATATCTGCATCTGTGTGTCACCAATGACCATTGCCGATCCCCACAGGTGATCCATCACCATGGTAACTGGGCGACTGGGACCAACTAGTAATGCAGCAATTGATCGACGTGCAAACTGTAATTAAAAGCTCTGTGCTAATAAGTACCTTGGGAGCAATAGCTATTCCATGTGCATTGGTCAAAGCGGGAGAGTGGGCCGGTGAAAAGAAGGCTTGAAAAGGGTACGAAGGTGGAGGAGGGGAGGAATGAGTGAGGGATAAGAGGGATGGAGATGGATCCAGGAGATGTTAAAGATGAGTAGAATTAGAAGGAGGGAGCAAGGGATGCTGGAGGGCTAGAATGAGTAGGCCTGGGTGAGAAGATCAAAGCTCAAGTGTTACGATGGATAGATTGAAAAGCACGGGGCTGGGGAAGGCAGAGGAGGGTGCTGCTGGCTGAATATCTAACAGGCAAAAACACAAGATGGAGGGAGAGGAGGCCAGGGATGAGCTGGACATGAATTGGCTGCAAAGGGGAAAATATCATCTTTGAATTATGAAATATCGCAAACTCCCTGTTTGTCTTTCTGTAGCAATGAGCCACATGTATCTGGCAGAACTTTGGAAACGTAACACCGTTTACAAAGCAGTAACGGAGAATGAAAACAGGCTCTTTGTCTCCTAATCTCTCGCCATATCTTATTATGCTGCATTTCCATACACATCCTAATTAAAACTCAGCTTAAATCTCAACGATGGTTCACAAACGCATTTTTCCAAATGCACACCAAAGTGATAAACCTTGGGTGGGATATTCTTCTAAATCCCTCCGTAAACAATTAGGCAAGTTATAGAGTGTTTAATGAGATAAAAGCAGATAAAACCTTGCCTTTTGTTTGTCTGTCCGTTGGGAACGTGAAGCTTTGGCGTCAGAAGAGAGTTTGCGATATCAGGATGTTTCTCCTGGGAGAGCTGCACGGTTGGAGAGCTGCAGGCATTACGACACAGGGTGTGTGTCGCGTGTGTGTGTGTCTCACTGTACTTCACTACGTTGCTCCAAGTGTTATTAAACCAAAAGTCTAGTTCATTTAATTCGCCTTTTATTCCTGCCTGCTTCTATCCCCTCAATACATGTAACGCATCCTCTAAACTTCACACACCTTCAGACAAAAGCACCACAGAGGCACGTTTCAATTACCCAGGAGGCGGCAAATTAAACAAGGCTGTGAAGGAGAAATTTCCTCCCTCTCCCTTTTCATTTAAATTTGTGATTGCTTGCTGTGGAGCCGCTGTCTGCCACTACACATTGGGAAGCATGAAATGAGACGAGCTTTAGTGCTTATTTAGACTCAAGCGGCGTTGAGCGGACAGGATACAGTGGAATCTCATTTTCATTTACGCCAGCCAGACCTCATATGAAACAATACAGCAAAAGATCGACTGCAGCAGACAGAGAATTGGCTCAAAACATTTCAGGAATTTACCGCCGCTATTACCGTTGTTTGCGTATCAGCTTGTCTGTCTTTCCGTTTTATTTATCCATCTCCACCTCTTGTAAATTCTTCTATTGTAGCACAGAGATGCCAATTATCACATATCATCCACTAATCAAAACAAAGAGGCCTGTTCTGTCAACATCTCTACAAATCTAAAGATCCTATCGGGCATAATCACATGTCAGCAAATATTTAGTCCCCATGCATGATTCATGCATCTCTGCATCTGATGGTGGAATTCATATCCATGTTTACTTGTTCTCTCCCTTTAAATGAGGTGTGGCTTTTTATATAAGGCTGCAATTACCAGTGTGCAGAATCGCCAGGGAGGAAATGTAGAAATGTCACCACACTCGGCTGAGCTAAACTGGCTAAACGATGACAAGCACTCTGCCTGTCAGAGAAACAGACTAACAGGCATCAGGGTTTAACACACACTCCACATTCCTCATTAGAATCGCCTAATATGAATGTTCAGCTCTGCAAATTGGGAAGACATCAAAGCATGCTGTGATATAGGAGGTGGGCGATGGTAGCAACAGATCATAAACCTTCATGACAATGTAATGTGAAGGGTGTTGTTTTGGCAGCATCAAAGCGTGTGTGTGTGTACATCCTGTCTGCGTCAGTGTTATTAATGCTTTCACATGTGAGGGGCATACATTATTCATCATCACAGAAGATGAGAAGATCATAACTCCTTTTGATTTTTATTGATGTTTCTCTACAGGTTGCGATAGTGTTGCGCTTTTGTTTGTTTTTTTAAAGGTCATAAGTCGCTGCTTTTCAAACTGAAGAAAACCTGTGACTGGAAAGTTTTATATCTATATATGCCATACGTAAGTTTCTTCATTAGATGGAAATGCACCTTAAACTGCTTACCAAATGCAAAAAAAAAACAAAAAACAAAAAAAGGATGAAAGGATAAAGAAGACAAAATAGAAATCATGTGATGGATGTGATGGATCTCCTTTTTAAAGAATTATGCAGATAGCCAAATGTTTTTTAAGCTCTTTGATAGAAATCATCTAGGAAGAGATAAAAATGTGTGCAAACAAAAGTGGAAGCATGTGAAACACAGATTTTTGAGCACCAAAAAAAAAACTAAAGGGAAAAAGCGACGACTTCCTGAGCTCTTTTTCGCTTCTTCAGGTAAATACAGCAAACAACGGAGCTCCGCTTGCTGCTGGGAATAGAGTGGGCTTCCATTTTGATCTCTAGAGCGCATTTTTGGAAAGTTTGCACATGCAGACACCCACATGTAGTATGTTCAGAACAGCATTTGGAGTGTAATTTTAAGAATGCAGGCTGGATCCTCTGAAGGCCTCAGTTGGAGATGGAATACGTCATAATGGCCCTCCTGAGGATCCAACCTGAATTGCGACACAGCGGTAGTTCCACTTGGGAGGAATAAAGATTCCGTTTATGCTTTTACACCTATTCAACTTGTGGCTCAGTGCATCTCAAACCACCTCTCAAAGTGGGTTGAGCAACATGTTAACGTCTGTCTCTCATGGTTCATGCTTGCATTTACACTTTTTCAATATCTGATAGCTGTCTGATCTTCCCAAGACGCACAAAGTCAATAAGTGTAAATGGGATTTTAGGCTTTGCCATCAGCATCTCGTTGCCTACATATAGAAGATGTCACTTTCACATCCACAGTATCTACCTGTCCCCTCCCCTTTGTCCTCTGTCCTCTCCTTTCCGTTCTCTCCTTTGCGCCTCAGCTAATTACAGTTTTATCTTCGGTCACCTTCAGCGTTGCGTCTCAGAGCAGTTTTTGACAAATGTTCTTGCTTTCATCAAAACGTCACAGAGTAGAGTGGCAGTGTAAATACCAACGACGGATGTTTCCTTTAGGATAATTATGCTGCTGAGCTGCTCCTGGAGCTCAGCGATCCACTCTGCTTCTGTCTTTGATTTTTAGGAGGTGTCTTATCTGGGCGCGTGCAAGCTCACGTCTATGTGTGATTAATCTATACTGAGAGAAAGTAGGGTGTCATCAGTGCTCCATTTGTAAATAGCAAAGGGCTCCGTGACCATGAAGGGGAAATGGGAGATGGCGTGTCCACTGTTTTGGCAGGGTAATGGACCCTAAGAAGTCATTTAGGCCCCGCTCTGCCTTGTCACATGCCTGTCACGCTGCTGGCTTGGCAGTGTCAGATCCAATGTGCGTCTGCTTGAGCGCGTCGCGGTACACTGGCATCTTCCACAGACCTATGTCACTCAAAGACAACACACATCACAGTCAAGCATACACACACTTTGCATCATGGAAAGGAAGCCGCAACGGCCCTGTCAAGCCATCAAATCTGTCCCGGCTAGATAAACATTCTCTCGACACTGTGACATTTTCCCTGCTGCAAGCTGCGTGTGAATGAGCGTGCTGCAAGCTCGTATGTCTGCGTGTGTGTGTATGTGTGTTTATATGTGCATGTCTGTCGTGAGTTTTTTATTTATGCATGAAGGAATAACAGGCCTTTTATATAAAGAGCGAAATTAATGTATGACCCTGCTGTACTGGGTAATAAATCATTGTTCGTGAAGGATGAGCATTTTTTTGACTCCCCTCCCTAAAATGTTACCATCAGCATTTTGTTGTGTTGTGTCTAGATAAATGATTGTAAGATTTATGCACAGAGAATCAGAAGATGCCATGTGTTTCTGGCATGGTCATGAGAGTTATGTCAAACTGTCCTGTTTTTGATCAATGGGAAAAGAGCAGCAAGCTGACTTCATCTGCCATGATGTGTACTTTCAACTCCCCGTCAAGAGGAATTTAATTATTTGATGTGTCCTTTTTAATGCTATGCGAGCTGCAGTGTTTGTCTTGCAGGAGTACTTTTGACCATGCATTATGCAATCTAATAGGTATGACATTAAACATCATTTTGCTGGCTTAAAAAAAATTTATTTACATAAGTGATAATCCTTGGCTTGTTTTCACCTTCATCGCTATAATTTTAAAGGTGACCTTTTAGATACATTTAGTGTGTTTTCAGGACGTGTCGTCGGTTTGTTCTGCTTTGAATCAGGGACTAAATTGTTACAATGTTGCATTTACTGGTTGGTTGGCTTTTGTTTCACACAGGAAAAAAAATCCAATTGAGCCAAAATGTATCGGCAAAAGTCACGTGAGAATACTCGCTCTGCTCATTCGTCAGAAATATCTGGAGGTGAACTAAAGAAAGTCAAAACAGGAAGAAGTTTACAATGCCGAGAAAACTACCACATATACTTGAGTATAAGCCGAGTTTTTTTAACCAAATTTTACAATGCAAATCGGCTTATACACGAGTAATTCAAATTTGATCCTAGAGAATGAAATTTCCAGGGGTGGAGATATTACCCATTACCATTACCACTACCCATGGAAAATAGTTTAAATCATACCTTAGAATGATGTATTTCCTGACTAAACATCTTATTCAGCACATTTTACGGTGGCCAGTAAGCCGTGATCCGTCAGTTACGGTAATCAGCTGCTGAAATAAATATCATGTTTATCGGTACGTGGATTATTTTTCAGAAAATCACAGGAATACTATGATAATACCCAGAAAAACAGGTAATTTGCTAAACAAATAAATTGATGGAACAACGTCAGAGGGTCTTTAAAAATCTAAATTTGCAGGTCAAAATTGGGGGTCGGCTTATAGTCGAGTATATACGGTAAATAACATGGAACAAAGATGGAATTGGGATATTTTCGTGGTCATAGTCATCATTTGAGTAGCGGAAGCTGAATTTGACTTCGACAGTGTGTGGAAAACCATGTTACATCACGTCGTGGAGCGCAGCTACACGCTAACCTTCAACATGTTCATATCTGAAGACGTGTTAAGTAAGTTTGATACGTTACGACTTTTTCATAGCATCCGTTTCAACTGCGACATCGAATCAAAGGTGTAGTTTAGCGGCAGTAAAGTTTATTTTATGTTTTAAGTAGGGGATATTGGAAGTTATGCCTTAACTACTCGCAACCCTCAGCAGTTCTACAAAAACCAATAGATCAGTAGATTGCTTTGTTATTGGTTTGGGATGTTCACGCTACAAACTGTTCACCAATTGGACTGGTACTATTCCCCCCTAATCAGTTTGGTGCGGACCCAAATTTGATTGCTATCTTAATAGATGCCCAAACGAACCAAACTTAAGGGGAAACCGCTACAAGGACTAAAACAAACTCAAAACGAACTAGGTGTGAAAACGCCCTTAAAGAAGCCTTTCCTGGCATGACAGAATCCAGGGATATGACTGAATTCTTTTAATGGGTTTATTTCTTTCTTTCTAGGGCTTTTGATAATAATTATATGGCTTCAATAATGTGACTCCAATTTATTATGGTCCGACTCTGATCATACTCTGCTCTACTCAGGCTTAAATACTCATTCACATAGGGTATATCTGATGTCACACAGGAATTATGTGAGCTCTATAAGCAACAACTACACACTACAACTACACGCTAGTGAAGGACTAGATGGCGTCATAGATCGTCCACCAGCGGATGTGGTGAGCGGACTAAAACAAATTCCTTCTATAATTGTTTTAAACCCCCTGCATAGCTGCCCACTTTGTGCAACTTTTCCAGCAATTACACTGAACCTGACTCTGAAGTTGTTGTGCCAATCCTCCGATCAACTCAACTGAGCGTGACTAAACCTGCCCAGTGATCACGGAAACGGCAGGTCCCTCGAATCTACTGAACCAAAGAGAGTTTGTAATGCTACTTTTTATATTTTACCCGGCGTTCAATCAATCCCAGATAACTTTAGCACAGTCGTGTATCTGTCAGACCTCCAGAGGTTCTTTTTTCTCTTTCGCTCCCTGAAGTCTCTCCATTTTTCCATGCTACATTTGTCCTCTTCCTCCTCCCTTTCCACACCCTGCGCGAGGTTGAATTAATGTTTGACTGTGGGAGACTTGTAGATGGCAAATGTTCACATTCATTATGCATGACTTCCATGTTGCTGTTAATTTCTTGGAGCCAGCCAAGTCGAGGAAATGATTTTGTACATTATGTTTGTTTAATGAAATTGTCACACTAATGGAAGCCAGGCTGAATAAGATGGAGATGACTGTTTCTATTTGTCGTTTTTATGACCTGTTTTTATAGCAACTAGTTTTCACATCAACAACCTCCTAATATTTATGGACCAATGCAGTACTCAAAGAGTTCCGAGAGACAGTTGGAATAATTCTCTCAAATTCCTAAAATCCCATTCATCTTCTTACAGATGGTAGTACCCTCGGCGTTTTCTCATTTAGTTTTATCAATATTGAATAATTCTATATGTGTGCATATGTCCAAACATGTGACTTTGTACCTTTTGCACATGTTGCACGAGTGCTGGTTTGATTAACTGAAAGTCTGTATGTGTCTTGAGTGTTGAAGATTTCTCTGCACTGGCTGTTTGAATAATTTAGCTGCCTGTACGGCTTCTTCGGACATAGATCTCTGTGAGCAAACATACTTTATCTCAGCCTTCGCTACACCTGAAATCAACCCAATATAAACCTTCAAATTTAATGAAAACCTCAGTGTCTTCACCCCAAAACACCCATTACATGTTCAAGCATAAACAGATAAACGGTCCCTGTAACTTGTTGATAGGCTATAAAGAAGGGGTGTCTTTATAGGGAACCTCTCTGCTCGTTCTAATGTGATTATGTAAAATAATTTATGGATATTCAGTCATTTCATTCAAGTAGGTGCAGACCTGCAGTGTAAAAAAAAAAAAAAAAAAAAAAAAAAAAAAAGATAGATTACATCTCCATGCATTGTTAAGGACCTTGAATTGACATGAAGAGCCCTGTAAATGCAAATTTTTTGAATTATTATGATTATTGTAAGAGCTAAGAAATAGTACTGTATTGTTTGACAGGAAAAAGCAGCAGCCGTCTCCATCGTATGCCTCTTCCTTTTTACTTGCACATATCGACGTTAATCCCTTTGCACACAGATCCTTTTGTTCAAATGCCCAAGTGTATGCATGTGTGAATGGTGTGTGTGTGTGTGTGTGTGTGTGTGTTTATTGCAGTGATGCTGATGCTGCCTCCAACCCAAAATCCATCACTGAGTCCAGCCATGAGATTACAGCCTGCCATGGGAAACGCTGACTACTGCTGCTACTCTATTAGGCAAAGTGCTTGTGTGTGTGTCTGTGTGTGTTTATGTGTGTGTGATAGAGAGAGAGAGGAAGACAGAGAGCGAAAGACAAAACAGGATAGAATGGGTATTATCCCAGACCAGGTGCTAAGTGCTTTTCACGACTCTCTTTTCGGTCCAGGCCCATTTTCTCACATGCTGCACCTATCGCTCGCCACTGCAGGGTTGTGAATCAGGCCGTCCTGCAGAATGAGATTACTGTACATTGTAATGGATTGATTTCTGCTCCGGCACTTTGCATCCTCTTTGTCCCCTGTTCTCCTGTTCTAGATCTGCAGATAAATACTTTGTCCAAATGTACCATATCTGTGCATATGCCCTGTGTGTTTGGTGGCGTAGAGGCCGGTTGGGCTGTGAAATAGGATTGATGTGTCCATTTGGCGACAGGTGTTTATAGTGTGACTCAGGGCTGCACCGGCGACACTTTGCCTCGCTCTGCTGCCTCCATTGGCACAGCTCCACCACTGGCCTTGATTACTTTTTGGTATTGGAGTGTGAAATCTGAATATGCTTTTTCATCATTCAGAGTTTAAGATTGCGTAGGCACGTGTGACTGCAAAACGTTTGGTTTTGTTGGTTCAGATTTCGTGTTCGTGGTTGCTGCGTTACTCAAAGCTTGACATGGGTTTTTCAGATCATTTTTGAGTAAAATCACGTGAATATTTAAAATTAGAAATGTTTTTGCAGCAAATTGTCTTTGCTTTCACCTTCTGCCTTTAATATAGCAAAATAAATAAATAAATAAATAATAATAATAAAATTAAAGGACCATATGAGTGGTTTTGCAGGTTTGAGCCCAATATATACAACCCACATACATATTATATTAATGACAACCATTTCCCAAAACATACTACTAGAGTTTTAAATATTAGAATTGTTTTCCTATACCTCCCAAAGTGCCACTGGTTTCAGTTTGCACTATTAAAATCAGCTTGTAGAGACTTGACACGTGCTTGAGATAATACATTTTTTTTGTCAAAGTAACTTTATTGTAGCTGGTCAAAGACAGCTGCATGGAAGAAAATGTATGTCTTCATCAGGGAATATACAGAAGATGGCTTTTATTGAGAAAGCTTTTAAAAAACAACAGTCCCTTCATGAAACATTGAATTTTACAGTGGGTATATCACCTGATTATTTGATTTTGATAGATTAGGGGATTTGACAAAATAACAGGAAAAATAAAATATGGTTTTAATGTTTTGGAAAATGGTTGTCAGTAATATATAGTAATATTTATATAACGTGTGTGGGTGGTATTTATTGGGCTTGAACATGCAAACTCACCAGTGTGGTCCTTTAATTTAGGTCTAACTATGTGAAACAGGGTGTGCAAGAACCAATTAATAGAGACATGTGGAGCCATAACTTATTTAGGCTGTGTCTTACCCAACATATTATACAGCATAAATTAAATTTCCAAACTTCCAAACCAACCCAGGCTTTTACACAGAGCAGTATTTGTGTGTCCGGAATAAACATCCATGAAATCGGTAAATCCGGGTTCCTCTTAAATGCAGATTTTTCTAGCTGTAGATGTGACATGAAAGCCACCAAACCTGAAGGGTAATTTCATTACCTGGAGGTTACAGGGTCCTGGTTGTGTTTGGCCACAGCTGGGTCTCATGTTTTGCTGGCATCATGCAAATTTATTTTTTTTAATGCAAATTTAACCAAGACAACCATGGCAACAGTCTTGACAACTTTGACAGCTTCAACTGGCTGCTGGTTCCTCTGTGGCCGATAGATGTGTGAGCAGGATGGATCCGCAATGTAGGAGTGGGAGGATGGTGGAATCCTGTGCCTCGTTGTACAATTTGACTCAACACGGCTCTTTGATTGACTCATTCCACTCCTCTTCTTAAATTATTTCTTCAGATTTTTATTTTTTTTTTGGGTGTTTCTGCTGCAGATTTAAGACCATATGCTTCCTGCGATATGCCTGTTGGATCTCTTTTCGACTCTGCCATCCTGCCAGGCATGCCTCCAGGTGTGCTGAGGTGTGAAAGCAGGGAGAGTTTTAATTTCTCTCTCAAGCTTTCTTTTTTCTTTCAGTCACTGGGCGGGATTCATCACTCATCAAGCGCAGCGCCAGACTTACTATGTCCATAAGGGCAAGTATTATCACATAACCATGCTCCCTCATTCATAAAAACCTGTTACCAACATCTTTTAGAGTTTGCCTTGAAAGAGGCATTTCTATGCTATTTTCTTATTTAGATCCGGCAAGCGACTTCATAAAACACTATCGCACAAAAAATAAGACCTGTTTCAGTCTGAGGGTACATTTCAGCGATATGAAATCTGAATATATTTTAAACTTTATTTGCCGCACATGTGTTAGTGATCAATAAATTTGATATTTGAGCCCAATCAGTTAGTTTTACAAAATACTCAGAAGACTAGAATTCCCTCTCCTCTGCTCATTATCGGCGACAGTATGATGAATCGTGTTCATATTACAAAGACAAAGATGCAAACACACACGCACACACACAAACACAAGTCCCTTCCCTGTCTATGATGGCAGTTTTTCATCCCATCTTCCACTGAAAAGGAATAAACACGGTGGATGTCCGATGAGGTTTCTGATCAAGTCGGCGGGATGAAGCATGCTTTAGCAGCCTTTGGGTGTGACAGCCACAGCCGGGCACATTTATGGCTTCATCCACTTGCGTAAAAGGGCGTAATGTGTCAGATTTGTATTCTATGCGAATGTGTCCGTGGGTTAAGACTTCCTCTAAATGACCTCGTGGTGTAAAATGACAGCCAGACAGCTGAGCGTTTAAATAGCAGGAGTGTGTTATAAAAAGACAGAGAGCACCTGGTAAAAGTGTATTAATCTTCAGGTGCTTGGAGGAGACATTCGTTATCAGAGCTCGGGAATTAAACATGAGCATGAATTCTTCAGAGACACAATATAAAAGAGTGGGATAATTTTAGAAGGGATCACTCCACCTGTAATTTTAGCTCCCCTCAAAGGCCTCTCTGTCTCTGCCATTTAGAGCTAATCCCTTTTGGAATATGAAAGCTGTGTTCTTCAATATGTATTCACAAAGTGGATTAAATAGACGCAATAGTTCAGGTTTTGTTTTCCGTGCGATTAAGTGAAACCTGTGGAAGTGATTAGATTTTCCAGCAAAAGAGAAGAATGTGAAAGCCTAAAAACCATGTAAACACTTGCCATTATGCCAGCAGCATTTTCAGTGTGAGCTGTTTTTGACTTGAGCATGAAGTGACAAACACTTGGCAGCGTTACGAGCGTGACTGATCTTGAAACAGTTTGTGGTCTAAATGCTTGTTAATTAATAGTAAAAAATTGGCTATCATTCAATCTTGCATGGGCAAAGGAAACCTGCTGATTGTGTGTTTTTGGATCTGCACACGAAAGCAGCAGGTGTGTTTGTGGGAGGCAGATTTCACAGCGATGTTTACAGCATTTCGCGCCGCCTGTGATGTCGCAGCACAGAGTGATTGATTATTCTGACCGTGGCGCTGACTGCTTTACACTGATTACCCTTTGACCTTAGAGGTGAGGGATCACATCAACTGCTGAGAGGATGATAGGTGGGAAAACGGGATGGTCCTAATTTACTGTCCCATTATCACTTCTGTCAGGAGGACTGGGAGGGAATTAGAGATGGCAGGAGAGAAGAAAACAGGGAGAGAGGAATTAATCAACAAGGAAAATGGAAGGGGCGCAAAAGAGAGGGAAAATGTTGAGATGCAGAAGCTAAAATTGCACCCTAATTCTGCTGTTTATTCTATTGGGGAGGCAGGTGTGCCAGGTGCGCTTGCAATGCTTCTCACTCGTCGCTGGCTGTGCAGCAACACAGAGATAAGACAGTAATGAAGCCAGATGGGAATATCACAGACCACCAATGGAAGCCTTTGGCCAGACAGACGGACCGACTGTTGCTTCCATCCCTCCTCCTTCTGCTACCCTTTGTCTCCCAACATAAATTTGCTCCGTCATCCCTGTCCTGCTGGCTTTGTTTGTTTAGGGACTGTGGATGAAGGGAAAATAAGTTGTACCGGTTCCCAGTGGGTAGTTAAGTTAGTGGAAGCCCGATGTTTCACACGGAATTATTCATAGTCCGCTCTGTCTGCATGATGAGTTTTAGCAGTCGAGCGATCAACTTTTGCATCACTGCACTCAGTTTAACAAAATTTCAGAGTAATGAAGCAAATTTAGGGTCTAAATGTCATAAATTTTTTTTAAAGGAGACAAAGATTTTCATGTTCTTATTGTCATTTTGGGGTCTATTTTAAAACCCTTGTAATGCTTTGATATGGAAAAACAAACAAACCATTGTATCCCTTTATCCCTTGCTGCGGCACTGCTGTGCACACTGAGTGACAACAAGCACTTTTTGCTGCAGTCTGTTTAAAGGCGTTCCAAAATGAAGCTTCAGGGAAGTTTAGGATGTATGGGTATCTTACTGGATGATACGAGATTTCTATAGGCAACAGATTTTGCTTTTCTTCTTTTTTTCTTCTTTTTTCCCTTTCTTTGTATCTTTTTTCACTCATTATATTATATTATAAAAACGAGGCATGTAGACCCTCTTCAACAAGATACAGTAATATTGAAAAGGGTCTTGTAGTATTACAATGACTGTTTGTATCTCTCAGGTTGAATGAACATAATGAATGATGACTAAGGATGATGTTAGAGTGCTTTTCACTAACATTTGTGTAAAAAAAAAAAAAAAAAAAAAAAAAAATGAATAAAACAGTGTTTATGTAATGTTTTAAATGCAATACAAATATGTAGACATTTGTTTTTGTATATAGATCAATGGAATTTTAGATGGCAATCAGGGGACTTTGGTTTTTAGAAAAGGAGAATCAAAGGATTTATACAGGAATATCATATCACCCTTTCGTGTGTAAAACCTTTGTGTTCATTTGAAGTAAACTCAAACCACAAGCACACAATCTCCATGCATAGATTTCCTTTGAAATCAGAATATTACACCGCGATTCCTGGCGCCTCTTAGAAAATGTTTGCAAACACATTGACTGCTGAAATGGATGAAAACACAGTCATTCAGAGCGACTTGCTGCTAATGTCTAAAGACTCATTAAAAATCTGTTTTCTTCATTACTGATTTTACAAGCAGAAATGTCTCCATTCTGATTTCCTTCACAGCCCACAACTATGATTTGTGAAGAATTCATTAACATCTTATTGTCACAGCACACTGTCCCTCCTTTAATACGACTCAGTCCGCTCAGGCTCACAAACAAGCCCAAATGGCATTTAACCCATTTTAAATCATCCCTTGTGTGTGTGAGTGTGTGTTTAATACTTGCAGCAGAAAAGATAGTTGTACCCAAAACGCTCCGTGCAGCAGGTGGAACCACAGATGTAGCGACAGCACAGTGGGTTTGAAAGCTGGCTGGTATGACGGCGCATGGGTATGTGTGTGTCGATGTTTTTGGGAGAATGGATTTCACATTAGTGTTCTTGTTTCCTCTCCCTCCTCTTTTCTCCCCCTCTTTTCTCCCTCTCTTGTCCCTCTATCCCACTTTCTCTCTCCTCCTATTATTCTCATTCTGCACTGGAGGGCCGTCAGCGAACCCTGAATGCATTACGCTGTCTGCTCCATTGTTTGTGCTGTTTCTCTGTGCCTGTGCCCCACTCTCTCCCAATATTTGTTTTCATTAATCACAATGGGTGCCTGCTGCAGGTCTCCTGATGGCTTTTTTTGGTTGTCTTTTGTTCCGCAGCACGGCTTTTGTCTTTAGGCACTGGCTTTCTGTGTGTGTTTGCGTTGGCACGTGTGTGAGAATGTTTGTGCACATTGGCATTTATGTGCATAGACAAGGATAGGTGGAAAGGCACAAAGTATCACGCACAATTCTCTTTTTTCAGTCTAATGCGGTAATATATCTCTCCATTCTTTCATGTTATTCTTTTATCTTGTCTGCACGCTGACTTTTATGCTCCCCAAAAATTTACTGAAGCAACATTTCAACCAGCAAAGTCGTGCCTGACGAAGACTTTCGTCTTACTGACCACACATCACATATCATCACTAGCCTTCAACCAACAAGGTCTTCATCAGGAAAAATGAAAACCTTGCTTCAATAATTTTTCGGGAGCATAAAACGTATGAAGTATCTTCTTTTGCCTTACTGCTATACATCAAACTGCACCTGACACCAGCTTGGGTTGGATGTGGAACTGATCAGGACCCACCCTGCTGTTTTCAGTGCATATTATACAACTGAATGGCCAGTTTCTCAGTAAGAAAGCTTCTCTCTCTCTCTCACACACTCTCTCACACACACACACACACACACANCACACACACACACACATACACACACACACAGATCAGGTCTCTTTAAAAAACAAAACAAAAAAAATTACACACATTGGATTTTAGATTTTGCACAGGTCTGTTTGGATCTGGTCCAACATTTTAGACCTGCAAAAACCTCTATTAAACAGTAACAAAAAGTTAAAGATCAACCTATTGTATATATTAGATAAAAATCACTACTGAATAATATTTAGAGCTAAAAAAAAAAAAGTATATTTGTTGCACTTAGCAGGTTGCTGAGAGTTCATTTTGGTAAGTATGACATTTTTTAAATAGAAAGTATAAATCCATCTTTGAGCCCAAACTAAACATCTCTTGCCTCCATTACTGAGGGGCTTGTTGGTTTGTTTGGCCCAGACGGGCTGCTGCTTTTTATCCTGGTGGTGTTGCCATAAGGTGGATAAATAAATCATCTCTGAAGAAATATTAAAACTTGTCTGTTGTTTTCCTCCCTTCCTGCCCGTCTGCTCTCTGATTCTGTGTTGCTTTTGCGCCGTCTCTGATTCATCCATTTTTTTCTTCCCCTCTGATTTTTGTGTCCCTCTAGATACGTTTTTCTTTCCTTCTCTTGGTAATTCGCAGGGCTTTTGCTCTCAGTTTTGTTTTGCGCGGTGAGTATTTCTGCACATACGCAGGTCCACGCCTTCTCTCCATGCAGGAATGTATGGATTTACCCACCGTTAAAATTTTCAGCAACTCCACAGGATCAATTCCAATTAAATATCAAATAGGTTTTCTACTTTCACCTCTTCTCTGGCTGCCCTGCAATCTCACAACACAGACTTTTCCCTCTCATCTCCCCCCTCAGCTACTGTGTGACTCCTTCCCTCTATATGTCCTTCAATCTGTATTCATAGCAGGATTTTCTGATCTTTCGGACAGTGATGCAAAACCATTACTGGATCTTGTTGGATGCTCCCGTTTCTGAGGCCTCATGCAGTCTGACCTCAGTTACGTATCGTCAAATCGAGAAAAAAACAGATTGTGTTTATTTCTACCGACGTCAAGTGTTGTTGTGGTCTGACATAACTTTCACGTTAAGAAAAGCAGGTTTTGAAAAGTGGCATCTGGTGGCAGCTCTGCTATACGTTCGACCTTGCTTCTTTCACTCTTGCACCTGCAAATTGCATCATAGTCAGCACAGAAAGCGTATGTGTGTCTGTGTTTGTGTATCTGTGTATGTATGTGTGTTCACGTAGTTGTGTAATGCTCACACTTGAATCCAAATCCACTGTATTAGCGATGATGTGGACTTTATAAAATCTTACTCAAGAAATTCCTTCTGTGTGCGTGTGTGTGTGTGTGTGTGTGTGTGTGTGTGTGTGTGTGAGTGACTGTGTGTAACTGTGACAGCATGTATCAGCTAGAAGTGGAGCTAATAAGAGCTGGAGGGATAACTCTATCCTCACACTCTTTTCAACAAGGACTATCCTTCCATAAATGCATATTGAGCATTGCAGCCTTAACCTGATTACATCACCTTTATACCTGTTGCCATCTTCACGACATAAGCTCTGCTCCCAACCTTGAGTGTTTGACAGAACTCAGAATTTTTTAAAATCATATTTTAGAGTTATTAAATGTATTTAAATGTTATTTAAGCTTTGTAAATAAAAAAAATACTGCTTTCTTTCAGTGCCTGATGGGTTCAGCACATGGTAAATGATGCCACCTCTTCTCTATGATTTCCAGTGAAAAAAGTGTGAAGAGGCTATTTTCATGAGTTCCTCCAGCGACATGTGATGCTCGAGCTTGTGAAATTTCATGGTCGTGCGTATTCACATGAACACGCAGGCTTTCCATCCAGCAAAGTACTTTTTTTTTTTTTTTTTTTNTTTTTTTTTTTTTTTTTTTTACTTTTGATCTCTTTCACATGATGATGACCATTCGTTGAGGGTTACATTGCTGAACCAATGAGCTCACGGCATACTGATTAGTCACTGGCAGATCACATGGATGAACAAATGATCCTGGCTGTTTTGATTTTTTATAAACTGTACAAAGCTGAATAATTACACAATCACATGATAGGAAACACAATGCCTTTTAATCGGATTTGATATTAATATTATGAAAACATACACAAATGATTTTTTTTTTTTTTTCNTTTTTTTTTTTTTTTACAGAACAGAAAAAGTGTGTGCATTTTTACAGTTGATATCATCAGCAGCAAAATAACATGGCATTTTTTTTGCATTTAATTTTAATTTTTATATATTTTGAATTTGGGTAGGGGCTGTTTGTTACGTTTTGGTACCAGGTTATTTTCTACTTTCATCCGACTTTGTTCTCTGTTTCTATAGCAACTGTAGTTCACCAAGTGACTCACTCTGGAACTGCATGTTGTGTGTCTCATCAGTTCCATGTTGCATGTAATACAGCTGCAGATACCTTCAATTACTACTGTAATCTGACATTTTTAATTTAACTGAAGGAAGTCTCTCTCTCTCACACACACACACACACACACACACACGACACTACAAACCAAGCCACTGAAAAAACCAATGTCTTTGGCACACATAATGTATGTGTCTGTGTAAAGTAGTGGACATTCATAAGTCCTTCTGATCCTCTGATTAAAGAAATCGCTGGGGGGGGGGGGNGGGGGGGGGGGGCATAGAGGCATTTATGCATGTTATATTATGCCCCAGTGGATTGACCTTTGACTCCTTACTTTTTCTCTCTCTTGTCTCTCTCTGTCTCTCTCTCCTGGCACATCCTCAATACTAAGCCTCTATCATCAGAGCTACCGAGAATTAATGAATTATAAATCCCCTTGGATACATTAACCAGACCCACTTCATATGCCAGGACTCAAATTACATCAATATACGCTTTGTGCATTTGTAAATGCATCTCAATTATTGATGTGATGTCATTACCCAAGCAATAACTGTCATGAATGAATAATGTGTGTCACAAAGCAGCATTGCCTAATCTTAAGATTGTTTCTAAAAGCTGATATTGGGGGGATTTTGAGGTTGACTTATGAATTATAGAGGAGGTTCCTTGTGCTTAGCAAAGTGACCATATTACCCAAAGGGGATATTGTTGGAAAAATAAATTATGTTTTAAAAGCATGTCTTAGCACTTTCAACTTGTTAGATGCTAGTTTAGCACCCTTAAACACTCCATGTCAACCAGTGTATTTTTTTCTGCCTTATTTTTTGCTTTTTTTTTTTAAACTGCAAATCATTTATTCAAAATGTTAAAATGTGAAATTGTTCCTGCAATTTTACGATCATTGCGATGATGTCATATCTGCTGATGTTCTGATTTTATTGTTTTAAGGTGAATGTGACTGACACACAAACCACCCACGCCCTGTGAAGGCTGAATCAGCCCCGCCTCACCGAATGGAAGGGTGTGATTGGCTAAATCTGAATGGAGGCTTGGGATTGGCTTTGAAAAACAGAAAAGGTTAAATAACTTTAAAAAGTATACGAGGTGTGAATACCAAGCGTAATAGCAATAACGTCCTAAACATTTTGACGTTTGAACAATCCTCAAAGTGTGATGAAGCAGTTGGCTTCCAAAAAAAATATGCTTAACTATAATACTAGTTCAGTAAGTTTTGCTGGTCAACTGCATTTATAGATAGAAAACTGTATGTTATTGAACATGCAAAGAGTTCTTCTTAAAAGTAGCAGCAGAGAGAAAGAATCGCATGAAATTCAGTTGGTGTAGGTTGAATTGTTGGCTGTTATGTATTAAATTGTCTCCAGCTGCAGCCTTTTCGCACAAGCCACCTGGCGGTATCGACACCAGCGTCTCCAATGTTTCTACATGTGAGAAATCGTCATCAATTAATGAAACTAATAACTCTGTTGTCAAAATGTCGGTCTCAGTTTTTATTGGCACCCTGCAAGCTACAAAATGAGAAGTTTCTACCTGCTACTGCTGATTTGTCATTAATTCAAGCATCAACCACCCAGCCTTTTGTTTACAATGCATGCAGTTCTTTCACCACTTAAAAAACGTTTAGTTGATAATTTGAAGAAAACTGATAATTTGTTGAAATGTTGTTTTAGCCATTTTGGAAAGGTTTGGCACACAGTGATGTCAAATTTACAAATTTGCACCATAACACCTTAATACTTGTAGATATCTGCCTTAAATTTCGTGGAGTTGTGGACAAGGAGTGTGGGGATCACAAAATGCAAAATTAGAAGAATTATACAATTCAGATTCAGAAATTCAAGTTAAACCTCCCCCAAAAAATTCAACTTCACTTTTTAAAAAAACCAAGTATTTTCTCAACTGTGTTTTCATGGAGATTAAATATTAAATTTAGTGATTAAATGTGTTAACTTTAATGGCATGTGTGTCTTCTTCAATTTCCTCAATTTTAATGGTTCTGTGATGAGTTTTTGAGAAGTTATGAATCATTAAATACAAGACAAAAGCGGGCGAGTTTCGCCGCAGTATCAGGAGGCTTAAGCAAGCAACATAAAACAAACTTTGAGTCTCATCTCCTGCCCTTTACTTTTTTCCACGTTGGCTTCAAAGTAGTCTTTATATTTCTATTTAGTTTAAACCCATTTGCTATATTTGTGCATTGAGATGGTTCTGAAATTCCATTCTGCTCTCTGTCTCTCTGTGGCTCTCGCTCCTCCTCCCCCCCCGATGCAGAAATCCATAGTGTTGTAANTCTCTGTCTCTCTGTGGCTCTCGCTCCTCCTCCCCCCCCGATGCAGAAATCCATAGTGTTGTAAATGAAGCTGTGAAGATCGATGCTGCAGGCAGGGTAAAGCCGGAGCGCTGCCACCAGTGTATTGCTACAATGATCTAGTGGTTAAAAACACATTCACAAACAGAGAGGGGAAGATAGATCTGAGGCAGCAGCACACCCACATTGCTCTCGCCGGAGACATCATCAAATTAAACAACAACTATGATGTGTTTCTGCTCTGTGGCCCCCGCTGCCGTACGACCGCGTCTTCCCCAACGCGCTCTGTTCTCATTCGATTGACAAGATCTTCCACTGGGGTAGATTTATTACAGAATGCATGACATGATTTGTTTCATGTTTAAGATGAAGACTAATTAGTTTAACAATTACAAGACAAATCTTACTTGACGAAAGTTGATGTCAGGGCATGTGAAGCTTTTCCACTGGGAGATGTTCTGGTGTCTGGAAGCATAACGTTGAGACAGAAACACCTGCATATTGACACACACACAAGAAAACACCAGTATAATTATTTTTTTATATGATAAAAAGCTTTTGTCATATGATATTAACGATAGCGGTGTGATAACAAATTTTCACATCATGTGCAGCAAGAAGAAGAAAACACAAGCACGCCCGAAAGTAGCGCTTTAGGGAGCAAGCTCTGTTGTTTGAAATGGTTTGGCTACGAGGCTAACTGGCTAACAGCCAGAGTTGGAACACAGCAAATTTGTTTCACCTGAAGCAGAAACACCTGAGGGAATAACAAGAAAGTCAAAAGTCACCTGAGTAGGAGAGTCAGAAGCTGACTTGCAATGCCAAACAAGCAGGCAAGCGAAGTCATAACTTGCTAAAAATCAGCTTTAAGACATCATCGGGAATTTTATTTGGTGATGCTATTTATGTTTTATCCATCGCTGAAGCACAGCAGGTCGACTAAAATATTACCGGATTTACCATATATACTTGTGTATAAGCCAAGTTTTGTTTTGTTTTGTTTTTTTTTTTACCAAATTTCACAACGCAAATCAAGGGGTCAGCTTATACACAAGTAATTCAAATCGGATCCCAGAGAACGAAATTTCCAGGGTAGAAATACTACCCATTACCACTACCCATGGAAAATAGTTTAAATCATACCTTAGAATGATGTATTTCATGATTAAACATCTTATCAGCACATTTTACGGCAGCCAGTAAGCCTTGATCCATCAGTTACGGTAATCAGCTGCTTAAATATCATGATTACCGGTACGTGGATTATTTTCAGAAAATCAGAGGAAAACTATGACAATACCCAGAAAAACAGGTAATTTGCTAAACAAATAAATTGATGGAACAACATCAGGGCTTATATGCGGGTTTCTTTAAAAATCTAAATTTGCAGGTCAAAATCGGGGTTGGCTTATAGTCGAGTATATACGGTAGTTATTTGTACTTTTATTGAAGGGAAACACTCATGATATTATTTTCAGGCTATATCGCCCAGCCCTACCACACACACACACACACACACACACACACTCTTCCTGATCAATCACATCTTTTTTTTTTACCATTCATGAGGGTTGTCTGTCATAAGGTTTTATCTATATTATATTCAGCTTTCCGTGTTTCTAAGCAGCAGCATTATGTCTTATGCGTACCCTCTAAGTCCTTGGTTAGCCTGATGACTCCAAAAAAAAAAAAAAAAAAAAAAACTCCAGGAGAACCTTCTTGACTTTGGATAATGGTCTCTTTTGTTGTGTTTCTCTTCACTTCCCCTTGTTCTTGCCCCTTTCATTTCACCTCTACTTATTCCCAGCAGGATTAAAGTTACTCAGGCTCTGTTTCCGTGCTGCCACAGCAGCGCTGTGGATTATACAGAGTCCTCGTCCCGATGGTAAACAAAACACAGAGACACAGACGCCGCCACACAAACACACATCTATCAGTGAGAATAATCTTTTGTGGGCAAACATCAGATGAGGGTAGCGCCCGTCGTCCCTGCACAGCTGCACAGGACTGCCACAGAACGGGAGAAATTTATTTACCTGCAGTCTGTCAAACTGTCTTTCACACTGTACACGTATATTCAGCTTTATGGTAATTTTTCAGAGTGTAGTTTTGTGGGGTTGCAGAGCTGGATTCCATAGTATTGTACAGACTTTTATTTTATTCATGCCCTATAGGTAGACTAAATAATGGGAACATTTTGTTCATACATTAAATAATATATACTGTCTTCTACATAATCATTCAGGCCAGTTGACATGTTTATAAAGGCAGAGGCCACGTTGATACTGATTGATTCTGCTTAACGCTTGCTGTGCTATAACGTAGGAGGCATTTATAAGTTGATTGCATGTCAGACTGTCCAAGATAGAGATAATAAAATCTTAGTCCTAGTCTGTATCAGAGTGTATCATATTTGATGTTTGTCATATTGCGCAATAAACGTCTGATGCTTTATTGAAACAGGTGTTATGCTGCATTCGTTGCACCTCGGAACTTGGAAGCCGTCACTTGGAATTGCGTCATTTTCAACCACAGTGTGTTCAAGCTAAAGAAAGTGGGAGACAACAGATGCTTCCATGGAAACTTTGGTTTTGTTTGCTCTGTGGGATAGAAAAAAAAACAAAAAACTGTGTTTTAACATTTATGAGCCCTTTTCAAAGCAGTTACTGCATTACCAGTGTTATATGTTTGGCCTTACTGCGTCTGCATGCTGATTGATTTAAAGAAAATGCTTCTGCACGTTTATTAAGAGAGAAATTACTGTTTGTTGTGGGAGAAGCCACATTGAAATCAATGAAGTCATAATGAACGGGGGATGGGGNGCTTGCTTGACTTTCCAAGTAGGAATTCTGAGTTGAGGGGGCTTTTCTTTTACTCTTTTTCCAGTTAGAGGTCAGAAATTCCAAGTTTAAGTTGAATTCAGTGCAGCAGTCAGATTGCAAGTTTTGATAAAGATTCTCAGTCATCCAGGCAGTAGATAAATTGTAGGAAACTCAGTCAGGTCAACTGGATTCAAGTTTTTAATTCTGAAACGTTTCACCATCCATCCAAATGGCTTCGTCAGTCAGAAATGAATGCAAAGAAGGAGGCTAAACCTCCAGTAACTACAGTAACTATGGTGTCCAAACACAACTAACCTTCAGTTCAGATCAAACAGATATTATTCAAATTTTTTGAATAATGTGTGATGAGTTGCATCATTCAACATTAAAACAATGAACAAATTTCAAACAACATATTTCAATTTCTAATTTTCAATGGTCCCCTGGTTGGATGCAGATTGCAGATAGTCTGCAATCTGACTTGTGCAGATTGCAGAAGTCAGATTGCGAGGTTTTGCCTTCTGACACATTTGGAGTTTTGTTGTCTTTGGTCACAATAGTACCATGTTGAGTGTTAGTGATGCATTTCATATTGTGATCCAGGACCACCATTTTGGATTAAAAACCAAAAATTTCATCACAATCGTGAACATTAGTCTGTAACAACCCCAAAATTGCAGTCTGTAGGAGCCTTAAATTAGCTTCTTGTATTTTTCTGACCTTACTATTTTTACCAGCAAAATTATGTCTCTACATGTTTCATCATCTTCACATTTCTATTAGTTTTCTGTCTTTGTTATGTGTAAATATGTACTGAAAACAGTAATACTCATTCCAAATACAGTCACATTATAGCACATTAAGCTATTTGGTCAAGAATATTGTGCTATTTACAGTTTTCAGTATCACCCACCTGTAGTGAGGCATGTCCCCCCCCGCGTCTGACTAGACCTCTGCTCAGTTTTAATCACAACAGCACACAAAGAACAACATAAATGCACCCTACAGAGACAGATATACACACAGGCCGTTCACAGCAACATTTTTCCCTGGGTTGAGATATGATCAAAGGCACTGATGATGTGACCGCAGAGAGAAATGGAGTGGATTTTATTATTTTTTTTTACCATTATTGTCATGACTGCTGTTGTTTGTGCAGCTAAACAGCAGGGTGACCAGCAGGGACTGAGGCCGTGACTGGCCCTTATCGCACCAAGCGTCCTTTAGTGTCCGCTAGCATACTGGGTATTATGAACACAAGACTTTGACTTGAGCCATGGTCTGATCCTTGTCTTAAATCCACTGAGCAGCAGAGTCAACAGGCGATAGGAGCGCAGATAGCCAACTATGGGGAGTGTCAACAGGCCGCTGGGCTCTGGATAAAAGCTCTGTTTGTTTGGTGAGGCTGATCCTCTCTCTATTCATCTGGTCTTGGCCCTTCTCCTACACTGGTTTGGACCCTCAGCTGAACACGGCAGATTATGTCTGATCTCAGGTCAACATCAGCCGCCGCTGCTGTATAAACCACATATTCTCATCTCGCCATTCTACCTTAATCACACTCCCCGCTCCTGTACCGCAGTGATTTTCAGCCCCTCCTGCGACTTACACCGACCCCGTTGATTAACATTTTCGACGCAAATGTGTGTTGTTGCAACACACAGAGTGGCGAGNACACCGACCCCGTTGATTAACATTTTCGACGCAAATGTGTGTTGTTGCAACACACAGAGTGGCGAGTGCTTGAGATGTAATTAGAATTAAGGATATTGATCACACAGGGCCTGACGGTGGCGGTATAAATAATAGCGAGCATGAATAAGTGAAAGCGATAGGTGAGCTCCTGGTGATTTATGTACGGACTTCTGTAGTCCGCAGCATAAATCACCAACAGACATGTTCTTATTGAGTTATGAAGCCCCACTGTTGCAGCAGAATAATAGCCATCTCTATGTCTTCTGCACGTCTATTGGATCTATACAAGTGCACCCGCGGACCAGTAAGCAAGCAGAGGTGTGTGCGCTGCAGGGCGGAATGTGTTTGTGGCCCTGTATTGTATTCATCAGATTTAAAATCTGCAGGACATAAAAGTCCTCAAAGGGCGTGTGCATGTGTGCGTGCTTGCATTTGTGTGCTTTAACAGCATCTGTAATTTAAAATACTTTCACAAAAACAGAAGAAATTTCACAGCTGTAAAGGTTACTCTAAAGCTTATTTGTTGTAAAACAGATATTGATTTGTCAATTAATGGATTACTCATTTGACAAATATTTAGGCATTAGCAATTTTACTAGTTGGGGACTTATTACAGGCATTTTTAAAGTAAAAGTGACAAATGTTTGCTTGTTTCAGCCTCTTGAATGTCAGGATTTACCACTTGTACCTGTTTGATATCATAAATTGGGTGTTTGGGTGTTTTAACAGTTGCAAAGACAAAATAAAAGATTTTAAAACGTCACTTGTGATGGGAATTCGTCACCACCATTTTGACAGTTTATAGATTAAACAGTTATTCAAGTACTTCAAAATATAAAAGATAGATTAATCAACAATAGAAAAAAACATTAGTTGCAGCTCCAAAATGTTGCACCATTCCTGAAATTATTCTTAACCCAAAAATTAACCTGTTTGTTTGAGCACATTACATTTAAGTCCTGTTTATACTAGATGTTACTTATGCTTACTCATACATCAGATGGTCGACATGCATATCCTGCATTTGTTCAAACCGTTAGTTGTACACTTCCTGCAGAATCAACACTACATGGTCACAATACCTATAGATATCATGGCGCCAATAATCTCATGTTTTGTCACATCAGCAGCAGCAGATAACCAGCAATGACTGATAGTTATGAGAAGGATTCATTTGCTGGCTTCATGTACTATTTCTGTTGACATTGCTAATGTTTCTTTAGCCTTCCTAACTTAGTAAAATGTGGCTGACCTGGACTGTCACCATGTTTGTTTAGACCACTGAGCAAAATTGAAAGTGGTTTTTAAAAAGTAAGCTATTTGTGTGCAGACCAAAGGTGAGTTGTGTTTTCGCCCACTGGTGGATGTATTATTTAGTCCTCCAGATTGACATAAAGAATGCAAATATGTGAACATAACTGCTCATGTAGTAATGTGGGTGGAAGCGTGTGCAAAGTTAACATCAAGTATAAACCTGGCCTTACCTAAAATTAGGGGCTACATTTGTTAAAAACACAAATACTGCTCTTTTAGGTTTAGTGAAAGAGCGTAGGAGTAATAATGTTCAACCAAGTTAAATGCACAAACCTTGCCAGTTTCTACAGTAGAACTGGAAAAGCTAGTGATAGCGCTTAGTAGAAATGTCATCACATTATTTGATTGTTTGTTTTCATGTGATTCTTTAACTGTGTTAATACCAAAACTGAAAAATCATAAACCAGAAGAAGAGGTAAAACTGACCGGCTGGATGTTGAAGTAGCTTTTCAAATCTTGGCATTTCTCTGGACATGAGCTCATCTTTACACTTGGCAGACATCTAGTTAGAGTTTGTGCTGCATTTTTCACACATTCTGCCTAAGTGGCACCGGACCTCAGCAACAGGGAACCGGTTTTAACGGGGCCCGTGAACAGCCATTACCCTGAATCTCTTAAGTGCTGTCTGTTGGTGCTGTGACAGATCAGTATTCCCCCTCTGCTGCACACGCTGCCATCAGCTGGAAAAAAAAAAAAAAAANGGGGGGGGGGGGGGCAGCAAACAACACTTCAGACAGCACACATCAGAAGCAAACATGCACCAGAACAGAAGAACAGAGGTGTGTGTGTGTGTGCCTGTTTCTGTGCAAGAGTCTTTCTTGGTTTTCGGTGTCTTTAGTATGAAGCACCGAGTTTCTGTTCTAAACAAACACAACAGTGCAGGGCAGCTTAGGTCAGTGTTGACTGCTCTCTTCGATCTCAGATTCACAGTGCGTTCCAAGGGACTGACACACACACACACACACACACACACAGAGCAGCCTCCCCTCAGCATGCTGGTTCTCTGGGGCTGTACAGAGAAAACCTTTCATCAGACACAGTCTGAGAGAAAATATTTTAGCCCCAGACAAGAACAACAGGGGCGGGGGAAATTGATTTAGATTTGAATGTGACGGTAAATAATGAGGCTTGGAAACTCTCCCCTGAATCTGAATCTGTTTCTCATTCCAAAAGATAAGTGGTCACATATCAAGGTGTTGAAGGTTTAAATGAGAATTCCACCTTCCACACACACACAGCAGCACAGTAACATATAGCGTTAAGTAAAAGCAGTAACATACACTTTTGCATATGCACACAAACATGCATGGTGTTGCGAACATGCATGCACTCACAATAACGCAGGCTGCGGTAGGAGCATTAGTGCATCTCTTTCACTGAATTGATCTCATTGCACAGGTCAGTGAGTGGCTCTAAGTGTCTCTTAAGTCTGTAAAACCAGGCAGACGATCAAAGTGCCTATTTCATGCAGGAAAGGTCACAACACAAGGACTTTTAAAGACGGTGCTCATGCAGAACAGCATTTCCACACATTCTGAGCTCTGGTACATTTCCTGTTGCTACATGATTGGTCATTTGTGTTGAGGTCATGTGCTTGTTTTATACGGCAGACATTTTTTCAGAGCAGCAGTTTTATTGAGGCTTAGGCCTGGTTTAGTTTTAATGAGGATGCAGGTGCGATAGTTAGCTAGCAGATAAAGTGCTAAAACAGCCTGCTGTGGATGCTGCTTTTGAGGGTCACTCAAGTGGTCATGCATCACTTTTTTTAAATAACACGAGGCATTGCGTGACCGAAATGCAGCTTCATTGACAATTGGTCAAGCAAAGTTATTTCCACTGGGTTTGTTTTCATGTTTGGGGTGGTTAAAGGACCATACCTGTCCTTTTGAATGTTTGAGCCTAATATATTAAATTTTCATACATGTAACATTACTGACAGTCATTTCCCAAAGCATACTACTGGAACAGTGAGTTAAAAAAAAAAAAAAAAAATTCCGTTCATTCTGGCACACTATTAAAATCAACTTGTAGATACTTGAAACGTTCTTGGGATAGGTAATCCATCATCGCCAATAAAATATGTATTCAGGTTTTTTTCGAAGTTAAATAATTTTAGCGTTTAAGCACAATAAGAAGCATGGAATGAATGCATGTCTCCACCAGGGAATACAGTCCCAAAAGAAGACCTGCTTATTGAAAAATTTAAATGACCATGACTTCGTAAACATCGCAATCGCGTTCTAAGGTGGGTGTATCACTTGAATATTTGATTTTGAAAGATCGAGACATTTTGCAAAATATCAGGAAAGCTGAAATATGGTTTTGTCCTTTGGAAAATGATTGTCAGTAACATAATATGTATGAAAATTGAATATATTAGGCTCAAACATGCAAAATGGCNAAAATGATTGTCAGTAACATAATATGTATGAAAATTGAATATATTAGGCTCAAACATGCAAAATGGCGGTATGGTCCTTTAAGAGCAGCTTTGTCCTGCAGCACCACCAAAAGTCCCAGAGTTGAAGTCTGCAGTTGTCATGAAAGTGCAAGAACCATGCACACCAGGACACACTGACGGTTTGTTTTGGAGCCATCCACGTCTGGATCGCATCCATTTGAAAGAGGCAAGCATACACACACACACACACACACACACACACACACACACACACACGCCCAAAACCAAACACCAAAAAAGAAAAAAATCTACTAATACTGTATCTGTCATTTGCTCATTTGCAATAATTGAATTGTTGGAAACAATTTCCCGCAATCAAATAACAATTAATAAACCTAAACTGAGTCTCTCTACATTAAACCCAACTTCCAATTGCATTTGCATCCCCACACTGTCAAGTTGACAGCTGAGTTGCCAAATTATACATCATTAAATTCATCGAATTAATCATGATTTTCAGTGACAATAGTGTCAGGCATTGGTGTAATAAAGACAGACTGACAAAGACGGCCGGGTACATCGCCGCTTCTAAATTAATAGTGACTGACACTTACACCCACACACTTAATTAATAGGAAACAAAACACAACAAGAACATCCATCTATGTACAAGAAAACAAAAACTGGGTCTGCCCGCGTCATTCTACATTTGCTGACGACTGACAGCGAAATGTAACACTGACATTGATAGAGTTTGCGTGTTTGTTTGCGTGTGCGTGCGTGTGCTCAAATGTTATTTTTCCCAGACTGCGGTCTCTTAAGTAGACACCTAACACGCCCTGAGCTCCCGACATGGAGTTTATAAGCAGGCATTATTTTTAGAGTTGCTGTCAAGTCTCTCACAGTGACAGCTCCTAAAAGCTTCCACAGGCAAACCCATCTCCTTTACACTCTGAAGCCATGTCTTTTTAACAGCGATGACTGGGCTATTATCTTACAAGATGAAAGCTGACGCGCTGCTTCGCGTTTCATTTCTGCAAACACCATCGCTTTAGAGGCAGCCGTTTTTGATGTTTGATTTGTCCTCTCGGTCCTGCCTGACATGTGGCCATGGTCAATATTCAGCGATCATAATAATATCCGTCCAGCGGATGTTAAGAGGGTGTTTTTACCCTCTTTAAACCATGAAAAAAATAGCACACAAAAGGACAGAGAGAGGGGAAAAAGAGGCCGGAATGCCGTTTTAGAAAGCTCTGGAGAAACGGGACACTCCCAGGCACTTTGTCACATCAATTAGGAATTCTATCTGGGCAATGGGATCACGGCCGGCAGGGCAGTAGACAGGATTCAGCCATTATATATATCTTGATGATGGTGGTGCATGCGTGTGCGCTCACTCTGGTGTGTGTGGTGTGTGTTTTTTTTGTGTTTGTACACATATGAAAGAGATGAAGAGAGAACCCATCTGCTGAACTATTGACTTTTGCCTCTGACCTCTGGGAAGCTAATTTTAGCCTGTTTCGCAGTGGATTTAATTGCTCCACATTGCTCATTTCCTCCTCATTGACAATGAGCGGAGGTGATATGTGCTCTCTCTCTCTCTCTCTCTCTCTCTCTCTCTCTCTCTCACGCCAGTCAGTCATTCAGTCAGTCAGGCCTTAGGCTGTCTGATGGGGAACAAAGTGACTGGCTGATGAGCCAGCCACCCGTTGTCTGATCACATGGACTGATGCTGCTGTGCCACATGCCACAGCCACCAGCTCTCTCAACAAGTTTCCTCTCACAACAGAGGAGCCAAGTCCCATCCCGGGCCTTTTATACCTTTCCTGTCTCCTTTTTTTTCCCTCTCTCTCTGTCTGTCTCAATTTTTCTCATCTGCTGATACCTCTTGTCACTCGCGTCGTCTCCCTCTCTGTTTCTCCGAGCCTCTCCCTCTCTTTGTATTTCCAAATTCATTTTTTCCTCCTGCGTTATTTAAATGTTGTGATGGTGCGTGTTAAAGGATGCATTTGTGCAGTCATTTTACTCTTTCTTTTCTTAATTGTTCACAGAGTAGGAAGGTGAGTTTCCTGCTGTGTGCATTATCACTGCAACACACAGATTCATAGCACTATCACACACACACACATGCACGCCAGATATTGTATTAAGATTATTCAGTCTAGTTTTTCTTATCCAAGTAAAGTAATGTTATCAAGCACCATATGCACAAGATTATTAGATTTTTTTCATGATAATCAGTTTTGATAAATTATTCATTCTATTTTTCAGCTGGAGCTGACTGGAAACAAACGTCTCAAACATCTTTTATTCAAAAATAAGATGGCTTTGCTTATTTTAAAAATCAGACAAATGTCAACAATTCTTTCGAAAACATTTTTCATCATATTTCCGTACAACAACAGGAATATTTTGTCAACATGCCAACAAATAAAATTATTTCAAGAAATTTGTCAGCTGAAGATGTCAGCATCTTCAAACAGGACAGAAATAGGCAGATCGCTGCTAAAATCAAGAAAATAGGACTTTATTCTTGAACATTGTTCCACATTTTGATTATATGTAATCTATTTTTAATTGAATCCATGCTTGCTCTGTAAAAGGCATTTTCAGGGTTATGTTGTTATGTTATGTTATGTTACATCACATCGCTTATTTAGGCTTAGCAACAACATTTTCACAAGCAAAAAACAAAAATGCACTGAATTAAATGACAAATATTACAAATAGTCGAGTTTGAAACGCCTTTAAGTTGAAGTTCCATCGCTTATTTGATGCTATACATGCTTAAATCAAAGTATTTTTTAAAATTAGTTTAAAGATCAGGCAGTCTTTTTTTGTTGCATTATCTTTAGGCAATTGTCAAGAAATATTAAAGGAAACAGATAATGCTTTTTGTTATTTCCTCTTAGGGCTGGCTTCAGGAGGGGTCGTTTAAGAAGGAGTGCCTAAAATGTCATGTTTTCACTCAGTGTGCATAGTGGTGCTGCAGCAAGGGAGAGTAAAAGTTGATTAATGTATTGTTTTGTTTTGGTTTGTTTTCCTCGCATAAAAGCACTAGAAATGTTTCAAAATAGACCTCTGAATTAAATTAGGAACATGGAAATCTGTGTTCTTCTTTAAGTCGTTTTCTCTCACCCCATGTGCTGCATTGGCTAATTTTTTGATACGAACCTTTGATAATAAAACCCATCAAATTCAGATTACAAAACACTTTCAAGTAAGTGATTCTTTTGGCTGTGCACAGATATACAGAAGTAGAGCATCACCCCTTCCTCTGTCGAAGCTCACAAGTCAGTATGATACAGACTCACACACTTGCAGAATGTCATCAACTTGTTTTGTAGACTTACATTTGTGTTTTGTAGGCAGCCACTGCTACACACCTCTCTGACAGCCCTCATCTATACCGTATCAAATCCTGTGAGATGTGTGTACGAAACAACAATATTTTTGTTCTATGAATAAGCTGACTTCCCCTCAGATTTGTAGCTCCCAGCTGCAGCAGGCTATGTATAAATCAATGCCTTGGTGGGCTGGAGAGGGAGCAGTTATATTTACTCTGTTTCCTAGCTAGCAGCACTAGCTGTATTGGGGTAAAGGAATTCGATACACACCAGTGGAAGGCCAAGGCTTTTTCACTCATACACAGGAATGGCAGTTCTGCTGATACTGATAGACTAATGAAAGACGACTAGTCAAGTCGAGCAAGAAAAGACGTTAGCAGAAAATAAAACATTCTGTAATGCACCACAGGAAGAAGAAAATGGAATTTTATACACCAATGCAAGTCTGGCTTAGCGCAACAAATGTCCCAAACCTTTCTAAATACCTAATATATTTAAATTTTCATATAGTTTTAAGGGTTCAAATAAAGCGCTTGTGTGTTTTTCTATTTCATTTGCAGTCTCCGTGCGCAGCACTGAGTAGTGGATTAAGGTTGATGGCTATGAATTATACATGGAGGCTGAAATGTAATTCTCTTCATTAGATGACAAATCTCTTGTTTGAATATTGCATACTGTGGTAATAATACTGCTTTTATCATTGGCCATGGGAGTTGTGGATCTGAGGAAAAATAGTCTTGTCATCATTGTAATGCACCGCTGCTAATTCATTAACTCGACTACCAAATCACAGTGTTCAAATGCACTTGCTGCTACATTAATTCTAAAATAAGAAAACATGGAATGTCTGCTTATTTCCAGTGAAGAATGGAATGAAGTGGCTGTGTGTCTCTCTGTCTTAATGTTTCGTGTGTTTTGTGTTTCTGTAGACCGTGAGAAATGAGAACTGGGCCTGGTTAATAATAGTGGCCGAGAGGGTCTGTTAGCGTAGCCCACTACATCACTCCTTAGCAGAGAGACATCTCCAGGGCTCCGTGCCGCCGTGATGGAGTGTTGGTAGGGGAAGAGACTGGTAGAGAGAGCCAGTAGTGATGGAGAGGAGATTGGAGGACGGAGGGCTGGAGGACAGATGAGACAATGGGGAGGCAGCAACAAAGGATGAAATGATAGAAAAGAGGCAAGACAGGAGCTGAATTCTGGACTGGAACACCTGTGCCCTTTTGTTGTTTTCTGTCATTCAGTCCCCTTTCCTAATAGATGGGATCTGACATACACCCTTTTCAGGAGGGTCATCGATGGTCAAGTGAGCAAAACCAAGTGACATTCAAATATCCTGTAAATATTGTCTAATACTTTTAACTTTCCTCGGTGCATAGTCAGAGAAAGTATTCCCAGGGTCTAAAACAGGAGATGGCATGAAACTAATGATTCCTATGAGGAGTTGTGTCAGCAGAAATTGTAATAGGGTACAACAAAGAAGAGGAAGTTAAAAGTAAGAAGAAAATTGGATGTATTACCCATAATGCAGCTGAAGTTTCAGTGCTGGAATAAATTTGGTACAGCGTTATGAGGATTAGCCTGAGTGGTACAGAATTTGTGAGGTGGGTATCAACAATGATCTTTGAGAGTAAATTAAAAAAGATAATATTGGGTGAACTTTTATTTTTTTCTTTTTAAGATTTGTGACAGACATCTTACAGTCTTAGAGTGCACTTATTTTGTGTAAATAATTAATAGAACTCACACAAATATAAGGTGAAATTCTTTTTTTTTTTTTAAATCACAGTAACTACATANAATAGAACTCACACAAATATAAGGTGAAATTCTTTTTTTTTTTTTAAATCACAGTAACTACATATCACACTAAACAAATGATCATTAAGTGTCCCTTACGTTAATCGGTCCCATTACCAACACGTTTTGTGAAGGATATCTCAAGTAAAAGCCAATGAAGATCCGTGTTTTAATCAGCAGGTTTTATTTAAGATCCGCGCTTTGTACTGCTTCCTCTCGTATAAAAGCGAAATTGGCATGTTAAATCGGCAAAGGAAACCTCTGCTTTTATTACTCGTCTTATACTGTAAATACAG
Source organism: Lucifuga dentata (assembly GCA_014773175.1). Classification (NCBI taxonomy): domain Eukaryota; kingdom Metazoa; phylum Chordata; class Actinopteri; order Ophidiiformes; family Bythitidae; genus Lucifuga; species Lucifuga dentata. The sequence goes on along the minus strand of VXCM01000219.1, from coordinate 110,963 downwards.
TGACTGATCAACTGAGTGGGGCTAAATATCAAATTTATTGATCACTAACATATATAGAGTTTAAAACATCAGCAACATTTCATATTGCTGAAATTTATCACCAGGCTGAAAGACACTTGCCTGACATGCGAATAAGGAGCCTAACGCAAAAAAGATGGCAGAGACAGGCGTTTATGAATGAGGGAACATTCTTATTGACACGTCAAGTCTGGAGCTATGTTTTATGCATTCTACCCTTATTTTAAAAAAGAAAAATAAGGTTCAGATGTAGTTTGAAAACATTTGTGTGCTACAATTTCCTTTTCAGTATCTGCCAACATTTCTGCCAATATATTATCTATAATAAGATGATATCAGCTGAAAATAGCCTGCTGATAATCAATTGAGCTAATTAGGGGAACATACAGTATTAACAACATAAAACATGAGTGCAAATAGATAAAATACACAACAAACTAAGAGAACACAGCAAATGGAATATGAATATGCATCATGTTCACATTAACAGTTCATCCATGCATATGTTTAATGAAATAACACTTCATTAAAAGTCTCCAGATGGAGGCTTCCTGTACGTAATGTGACTGTCATTTCATTTCATTATCACTCTGTGCACCCAGCGAATAGAATTAAAGTATCACAGTAAATAAAAAAACCTCCATGCAACCAGTTCAGATGCCATTCTTGAGCATCGTGCTGAGAATATATAGCATTGTTTTTTTGATTTTTTTTCTTTTGTGTGTGTGTGTATTTTGAAGCATAACTGAAGTTTTTTGTTTTTTTTCCACCTGCTGTTGTCAATATCTATTTTACACCTCCACAGAACACGTCTGTATATAACCAGCTGCTTGACATCCCTGTTTGAGCAGACATGTGATTGATGCGGTGTTCTGGTCTTCCTTGAACCCACCTTGCAGTTATTTATTTATTTAATGTAAAAATGGAGACTTGAATCGTGGACAAAGTTTGTTTGAGAGAAATCAGGAGGAGCATCGTGTCGAGGGCAGAGCAGAGACTGGAAGTGAGGCCGGGCACGCAAACCGCTAAATAGAATCGTGTGCTAGAGAGCGAATGAACCGATTTGTATGGATGAGACTGAAAGCAGGGAATTATGAGACGTTTTGAACAGATTCTCACAACTAAGGCTGCAGTTAGAGAGGATCGGCTAGAACAATGATTTGATTTTTATGACACTGACTGAATATGTAGTTATCTGAGATTTTTTTTTTTTTTTTACTCTCTCCAAATGCAGCTTGTGTCATTTCTCTTTATCAGCTGCAAGCTGATGGTGATAGATAATATGATATGATGGATATACAGAGACCTCGGTGTTGAGGTGTGCGACAGCAGATGTGTATGCGACCCGCCTCACACGAATCTCCCATCACACCGCCAACCTCCTCCACCTCGGTGCCCCCTTCAATATGCTCTCATTTTAGATAATGAAAGAAGTCTGGAGGGAAAGCCACTGCAGAGATCACTGATCCACTCTAAGTGAAAACCTATACTCAAGTTAATGTGAATACCCTCAGGGGACCAGGACTTCTAATTGATTAACCACATTACCAAGCTTAGAGTAGAAGTCTGCCGTATGAGCAGCTCAATATGGGCATCATCAAACATTCAACAGATATAGATAATGAACATTTTTTGCTGCAGCATCTGCTATGGACTGTACTGCAGGTGTTTATATCCCTGAATTGTCAGATTGAGTCCACTAGAGGCAGTGTTTAATCAAAAATTCCATCTAGCCCCAGCTAGAGTGCAGCACAAAACAGGTTCAACACATGCTGTGTTTGAGTAGAGGCAGGTGCGTGTGTGTGTGTGATCAGTGTTTTCCTGTGCTGCAGGATAAGTTCTCAGTAAGCAGAGATGATATGCAATGAATGCTATCTCAGTTACTGGCAGGCTTTTTATCTAGAAGGATTTTTTTTTTTTATTATTATTATAGTTGTGACCTTCAACATGCACTGGAGTGGTTTGCTGCTGACTGTGAAACTCCTTGGATAAAAGTGAGCACCTCCAAACCTGAGGTCATGGTACTCTGCCAGAGAATGGTGGATTGTCCTCTTCAGGTGGGGAGTAATTTGCTGCCGCTTCCTTCAGTCGGGGCAGCAAATTACTCCACTTATCTTTAGCTCTTGTTTACAGGTGAGGAGAGGATAGAACGTGAGATTGATAGGCAGATTGATGCACCGTTTGCAGTCACGCCGACATTGCACTGGACGACCTGAAGGTGAATCTCGCTAATTACCTGTTGATCTGCGACATTTTAACCCTTACATATGGTCTTGAGTTCCGGATAATGACAGAAAGAATGAGATCATAGATATAAGTGGATGAAATGAGTTTCCTCTGCAGAGTTTTGGCTCATGGAGCTCGGATATCAGGAGGGAGCGCAGAGCCTCGGACTGTTGCTTCTTCATGTTGAAATAGGCCAGCTGAGGCTGTTTGGGCATCTAATGAGGATGCCTCCTTGACGCCTAGCTGGGGAGGTATTCTGGGCATGTCCAGCTGGGAGGAGATGCAGGGTAGATCCAGAATATGCTGGAGGGATTATATTGTATATATATATATATATATAAACCATCTGGCCTGGGAATGTCTTGGGATCCCTAGAAAGAGTTGGAGGAGGTGGCTAGGGAGAGGGACATCTGGGCTACTTTGCCACAAATAAGCGGCGGAAGATGGATGGATGAATGGAGTTTTATATTACACTGGAACATCTGTAATATAATTCCTACATTTTTGGAGGTTTACATCTTTTCCTGTGAACATTGCATAGTCACGGAACGGGTCCAACATTTCACTCATTTTGATGGACGTTACGTTTGAAATTGATTCCTTTCACTTACGTGCAGTGCAGAAACAAACACCGCAGTGATTAATAAAAACTTGTCCTCCTTTGAAGACACTCATGCAACTGTCTTCACTGCACTGAAACAAGGCCCCACAGTTCAAAATGCTCTTTGATCTTCTAGTGCAACTGTAAGACAATACAGAGGCTGCGTGAAGTGGAAGACAAAGAGACCTGGTGGGATATACTTTGGCCCTTAAAATCCTAAAGAGACATTTTCCATTAAAGCCTGTATGCATTCAGAGTGAACCTATATAAATGTGGCATCCTCAGGGAAGCTGCACTGTATGCACTCAGGGTGTCATCACAAAACCTGCTTTGAAATATAAAGAATTACCTTGAGTTTTGAAAAATTCTATACACTGGTAGGTGTCAAACAGTCAGTTGGAGCTCTTTGAAGATGGAGTCTTTTGAATGGTGTTAAGCACACAAAGGTGGACATGCTGGTAAAGGGATTCTTATTTCTTTTTACAACTTGTTGAGAGAGAGGGGAGCTTTGAATACAACACAGTACATCAAGGTGAACGAATATTTCTTTTTCTTCAGTGGGAATGACTTTGTGTTGTAAATGAATACCTATATATGTTCTCAACCTTATAAAACGTTAATACATATTTCAGCTTTCATATTTTGCACTTTAAAGACAAAGTAGTCCCGCTACCTGTGAAGCTGTTATTAGGTTATGTTGTCATGCTGCTGTTATGACAGCGCCAGATGAACTTTTGCACACCGATTCCCTGGTGGGTTTTTGAGCCTGGCCACAGACCATGCCCTTTGTTTTATGGGCTTGTAGATTGCTGGGAAACACATCAATCTCCTGTGGGTGCGATGCTGTATGTCTTCTCCCTCTGTGCTGCATGACCCCATTGCCCTTCCTCTAGCGTCCACTGGGTTGCTCATGTCTGATTCCTGGACCTCTGCTGCCCTGATTATTAAAGCGCTCTGGGTGATATCCATCCTCTTCCTTTTCTTTCCGTTCATCCTCACTTAATTTCTCCTTCTTCCCTTCGTTTCTCTTTCTCTCTGTTTGTTCACCTTCAAGAGCACTGGAGTTGCAGGACGCAGAAACCAAATATTCACCCATTAAACACCTCCAGCACCTGAAAGGCCATTACCGATGGGGTTTTGTATTAATTGAAATGTATTTATAATTCTCATCAGTAATCACACTCTTGTTCCTTTGTTCTTGTTACATCAATCATGCAGTCGTTTGGCAGGCTGGCCCACAGGTAGAGAGGCGGACTAATTAATGACTAGGAGGTTTTCTGTTCATTGCATACAGAAAGATTTGCTGTATGAGTTAACTTGTGTATGTGTATTGCTGAAGTTCTCTCTATTTTTCCCTTCTCTTCTTTTAAGTAGGCGAGGCTATCTACATCTACATAAGAAAATACTGAGGGCCTGTTTAAAGGGTGAGATTAATTGTGAATTTACATGGACAAAATATTAGAAGCACCTTTTAATATAACACAATCTAATAAAAACACCGTTGTCGAGGAGGTTAAGGTGGAATTGAATTCACTGGATTGGAAAAATTAGCTTGAAGACATTTTGCTGTTAATATTCTGGAAAAGCTAGTGGCATTTATTCCCATGTGGCAGAACCAGCCATCATTTCTGCCCACCGTGGGATGTGGACATACTATAGCTGAGTCAAAGTACTCAGTTATGCTGTTTTGCTGGATTTTTACCTGCCAAGGAGGCGATCACCAGCATTTGTTTGTCTGATTGTTAGTGGGGTATCTCAAAAAATTATCAATGTATTTGGATAAACTTTGAGGTGACAAATAGATAATGTTGAGAGAAAGAAGTGATTAAATTTTGGAGGTGAGCCAGAACATATTCTGGATCCAGAAGAGGATTTTAGCCGATAAAATAAATGTTAAAGGGATAATTTAAATAAAAATTAGCACATTGGCTCATTTTTAACAACAAGGTTTTTTTTTTTAATTCAGAATTTTGTTGGCCTTGGCGGAGCTATATGCTCGTGGTGAATCTTATTGGTTATGTTATCAGTTGGCACAACAGAAAGTTGAATGTTGAGTGTCAAATTCAAACCTGGCATTAAAAATGAGTCTCAGGTGATCTAATGCTGCGTTCAACAGACCTTGGATCTCAGAGTTTTCCGACTTCTTACTTGGAAAAATGCGTTGGAACGACACTTGAAGTCGAAGCTCCGGCTGGGAAACTCGGACCAAAATTATCTGCCCCGACTTACCGAGTATGACGTCACTCAACATGCAGCGCCTGTGGAAGTGAGCTTTGTGAATGGAAATGATCAGCTAAAAGGCGAATAAAGTATGTTTTCTTGCGTGAAATTGAAAGAAAAAGGTCAGAATATATCACCAAGTTAACTATCTATTTTGTATNCTTGCGTGAAATTGAAAGAAAAAGGTCAGAATATATCACCAAGTTAACTATCTATTTTGTATAATAATTGTATGCCATTTATACGTAGGTGTAAATAATTTCATAATATTACTTCTCTGCACAAAGTTTAATACCCACTGTGATTAATATCATTATAAAACAACACAACCAAACAGTCCTGTAGTCTAACTTTATTTTAGTTAGCATTTATTACGATCTTTAATTATTTTAAGCATTTATTGGTGTTCAGCTATGCTTTTTTAATTAGATTTGGCTGGAACGGTTTGAGGTTGTAAGTTGGAACTTCTTCTTCTTCTTCTTCTTGGAACGGTTTGAGGTTGTAAGTTGGAACTCCCAACAGGTAAAAATCCGACTTCCGAGGTCTGTCGAATTCCAGCATAATGACAGCCAGAGAGTCAGATATACAAGTTTGAACGTATCCAAGAGGCATTTAGAGTTAATTCGCCCACATTGCATGATAAGGGACACGTGCCCTCATAGTTACTCATTGTTAGGTTATGTTTTAAAACTTTTATTGAGTACTTCCTGTGCTGAAAGGGCTGTCTGGCAAATGAATGGGCATCATGTACCCCAGAACCACTCTAGATCCACCAATAATAAAAAAATTATCCAGTGTGCCAGCGCCGGTAGAACTGACTCCTTTCCTCGTAGCCCCCCTGACGTTTGTTTGAATGGAACAGGTTTTGATTTTATAAGCCCCCGCCATGCTGCTGCCGTCAGATTAAGCATAAGATCGCTTTAACCCAGACACTGTCGAACCTGCTGCTCTCTGGAGCTCTCAGTCACTACCTTTGAATGAAGATCCTCCTGTCCTTAATAGAGTCCTCCTGTACTCCATCAATTCAACCACTCTTAACCCCTCCTCCTTATTCCCCTTTATCCCCCGCCCTTCTCTCTCTCTCTCTCTCTCTCTCTCTCTCTCTCTCTCTCACACACACACACACACACTTAGTTCCTCCACTGTTTTAATTGCTTGAAGGTCATTGACAATAATGTGACAACTTATTAGAAGCCCCATCTGATGCACTGATTTTATACCTCACTTTGTCACAGCACTTGGTTTCCAGGCAATTACTGAGCATGCTATTTATTAATTTCACGGTTCATGGATCATCACACGCCATAAACAGTGAAGGATGATAGCTCAGTCATTCACAATGTTGGTGGCGCTCATCGATTTTGAGTGAGATGCGCTGGCGGGTTGAAATCGTCGCCTTTCAGGGCGAGAGCGGAGACGTACGAAACAAAAGGTGAAATGACAGTTAACATCAGCATGCAACACGAGGTTTAACTGCACATCTTGGTTCTACACGTTCTTCTGCTTTAGAAAATGTCATCATTGTAATTACGCGGAGAAAAATCAAGCCGTATGGTCTGCCCTTTTTATCTCCAGAGGAATCCATTTATCTCTAAAGATAGTTGACATCCCAATACAAGTGTTGTACAGCACTAACAGTACAAGTGCTGAGACCAATTACGTGTTGTTTCCTTGAAGCAAGACAAGAGAAAGTAGCAGCTCTGCAGTTCACCATGCTGTTCTTCAAAAACACTCTGTGTGTGCCAAAGTAATGCATGTCTGTGTTACGGGAACCATTTAAACTTGTCAAGGCAAGAGATCTGTGTTTGGAAAGAGTCCAATATATTAGGCAAAGCTGAAACATCAGCCAAGAGTTTGACTCAGACATGTTCTGCTAAATAAAAAAAAAAAAAAAAAAGGTTGATCTTTTCCTGAATATTTCCGTCTTTGTGCAAACATGAGTTCAGTTTCATTTTCTTACCTTTCACAGAGCTGTCATGTCGTGATGAATTCATGACACATAAATAGACAGGTTTATTTTCCAAGAGTTCTAAGAATCCGCAAATGATTCTTTCACACACACACACACACACACACACACACACACACCTTCACATTGAAGCACCAGTNTCACACACACACACACACACACACACACACACACACACCTTCACATTGAAGCACCAGTTGCGGATGTGAAGGTGTGAAAAAGACGAGGGGAATTGTGAGATTTTTACCTTTGCAGTCAAAAGTGTAATGTTGATTTCGGCTGTCATTGTTGCTTTGTTATCATGGAAATCAGAAATGTTTCATTCTTCACAAAGGACATTAAACCTGTATTTTTTAAAAATCAGCATATAGTAGGTGTAGTGGCTTCTTTGTTGCCACTAGGTTCCTCACAGGAAAAAAGAAGTTTCCAACGCGCTTACATCTTTGTACTGCAAATAATGTTCTTTATTTTCATAAATCTTGTGACTATCAAACATAAAGTCCCACATACTGATATCTCAGTTCAAAAGAAAAAAGACTTGATCACTTCATCTGTCCATACTGAATTACATACTGTGTTACATGCTGCGTGCGGTTGAAAAACTGTTTGCGTACCTGCGGAACACCTGATGAAGGACCGCCTCCTATTCTTACAACCTCTGATCTGTGTGCAGTGACTGGTATGTCCACCAGGGGATAGTTATTTAATTTAGGTGATTACTGACAGAGTAAACAAGCATGCGGTGTAAATAATCAGTTAGATAAAGTGAAATACAAATAATAATCATCGTCATAGTCACATCAAAATGATCAATCTAATCTTTAGGCTCCAACAGTAGGTCAGTAATATTCAGCCTCAAAATTCAGCCAGTACATGATCTCTGGTTTTTACATCTTTAGGCATTTTCAGACCAAAAGTTCAGAACTTAATTAGGAACAACTTTTACTTGGAACTATCTGGAGTAGCAACTACACATTTCTTTCAGTGAGTTCCTTGTGCACATTCTCACTGAGCCTCTATATGAAGCTCAAATGCCATGACGGTTATGGAAGTCTATAGTGACACATGATGTCTATAGTGCAACAGCCGAGTCATGCCTACGGTGCCAAAGTACATGCTAGTCTTTGTCTAGAATAGCATCTATTGTGTCGTATTTACATTGTCAGAGCCCTTTTGGTTATTGTTATTATTGATTTTTGTGTTCACTTTTTCTTGGCACTGCTTTACGTTATGAGTTATTCCAGGTTCCGATAAACATGGTGAAGGAAAAAGCTAAATGCAAGTATTTAAAAAATGACTGTTGTCCACCTGGGGAAGTTTGAGTTGACTAATCAGCAATGTTTTTGGGCTCTAGTCAGGAATTCTAGAACCATTAGAGAAAAAGCAAAAAAAAAAAACCAAAAACAAAAAGAAAAAAACCAACAAGGGACCTAAAGCTGTTGTTTCAGGACCAAAATGGTTCCTAGTTTCTTGGTACAAAAAGAAGGAAAGTTCCTGAGTTGCTGCTCTGTGAAAGTCACTTTTTAAATCTGGATGAAGCCTTATGCTAAATAATTACAGCATGCATACGCACTGCGGCACATCGTTGTGTAAATCAAGCCTATGAGCGTGTTTACAGTGTCATGGTGACACTTGTGTTTCAAAATCCCACTTTAACGGTTTGCTATATGAGGCCATATATCTGAGGTGTTAAATTCTAGCTTCAGGCCATGCTTGTGGATGTGCTGTGAGATTTCCTGTGTGCGTTTTCATCACATAGCCTTCTCCGTAAAGGACTCTCCGCCACAGGCTTTCCTGATTGAGAAGGTGGCTCCTTTTACGGTCTGGAGCGCTTTGAACTTTACGAGAGCAGCAGCAGTCCTTCCGTCCTGTAGCTCCCAGCTGAAATATCATGTTTGTTTATCTCTGGAGAGAATTTATTCTGCTGATTCATTGCCTGGCACTCCTGCAACGGCTGAAGGAATTCGATTTTCCCTTTATTTATTTGCTTCATTTTTCCTCCTGTGGAAGTGTAGTCTCTTGTGTGATACCGCAGGAAAACTTCCTTCCTCCTTGCTGTGGTCCCCTGTGAAATGAGATTAGAAAGAGGAAGGAAAACAAGAGATAGAGGACAAAGGGCGTAATGGAATTGTTATTCATTGTAATCTTGGTTCTTGTGCTGATGCTTTTTCCCTTCACCTTCACAATAACTATTATCATATCAAGTCAATATGACAACTCATTACTGTGATTATATTTGAACAACGGGACAGTTAAAATAATTTTAACAGACCACTTTAGATTTTTTTTGCCATGTCTACTTGGCAAACACTATAATTTGATATATTTGCTGTGATTCACGAGGACACAAATATTCAGTTTTTACTCAGCAGAGGTTGGAGCATATAATTCTGATGTATTGTCCAATATATTACAATTATAGAGCTGATAACTGGCAGAATGTAGCCCTACTACCATGAACGATCTATTCCAACTTATTATTGAGGTTTATGATTTGAGACGGATATGACTTGACATCATCTCAGATTCATTAAAAATGACATTGAGAAATGATAAACCACTGGAAAACTGTGTGCATGCATGTGTGTGCACGGGCATCCGAGCGTGTGCATGCGTACAGTATCTGTTCCGTCCTTTCTAGCTGTGAAGTGAGTCACAGAGTTGTGAAATAAAATGAAGGATCCTAAAGCAGATGACCTGCTGTGATTTACCATGCAGGCACATATCAAGCACAGGCTTTTCTAAATCCCCACGTCTGGGATCTGTCAGAGACAGGATATTGGTGCACTTCCTGCCGTTTTTCACACATCCAATGTGCAATCAGCTTGACGTGACCCCTTTGCCATCACATGTCACATGGACAGCCCTTAGCCCAGAGGGAAGAGACCCCATGTCTGACACACTCCTCAGGGGCATATGGACTTTATATGTAGGTCACATAGTCCCTACATGTATTTTGCTGTCGCTGAACTCCAAGAGAAACCACAGAGAACGACATCATAGAGGAGGAGACAGAGGAGACACATTTAGGAGTCTATTTAGATGCCGGAGCAGAGCAAACGCAGTGACCTTGTGTCTGTGGACTGTTGGGTTGAGGCAGATTTTTACCCACCTGCTCCCTTTTGATAATATTGTGGTTTGTGCTGAAATGTGTAAGGGAAGGTCCCAGAGGGGAGTTTTAGTACAAATTCAGAGTACAATGCAGTTTTAGTGCCCAAAAATATAATATGCTTGTGCCTTTACCACTCAGAACACACCTTAGCACTTTAGTTGGCAAAAGCAAACACTCTATTTAAAATCTCACACAAACATTTTTTGCGTACTTTATGTTTGTTTTACATGTAACCGCTCTTCAGTTCACACATATCCATATTTGAAAAGTGAGTTGTGGCAATAATGCCAAATTCTGTACTGGGCTGTAACGGTTTTTACTGACATCTGCCTAATGCCAAAAGAGGAACAGTAACATGCGTGTGTGTGTGTGTGTGTGTGTGTATGTGTGTGTTTAATTAGGTAAACAAAATTGGAAAGAAGTCATGATTAGAAAAAAAAAAAGTTTTGTGTGACTCATAAAAATAAGGACTATTAACCAGGACAAGTAGGAAATAAACAGGAAATTGAAACAGAAGAGGCAAATTAAACATAAGTCATCAAGCATTATTATGAGGAGGTCTCAGTTTATGAAGTCAGGTAAATAAATTAAGCAGAATATTCCTTACTTGCAGTATTGTCAATAATGGCATTGTTTGAGCCTTGTAAATACAGTGAGATAAGATTTATTGGGCATTTCTGAATCACAAATGCAAGACAAACTACAGACAAACTGACAAATAATGGAAATTATTTATTGTCCTGTACTTATTTAATTTGTTTAAATTATTGGGGTCATTCATAAAAAAAAAAAAAAAANCAAAAAAAAAAAAAAAAAACAATACGGTTTTAATATTTCAGAAGTGGTAAAAAGCATCATGCAACCATGTTTGCATAAAGTTGCTAACTTTACTGCGAATACTTACACAGCCTTATATGAAGTCATGGTCGTTTCAATTTTTCCATAAATGCAGGTCTTCTTTTGGGACTACATTCCCCGGTGGAGACATACGTTCACTCCACACTTTTTATTGCGCTTAAATGCTAAAAATACACTTGTTGTTCGATGATGGATTACCTATTCCAAGAACGTTTCAAGTATCAACAAGTTGATTTTAATAGCAGAATGANTCGATGATGGATTACCTATTCCAAGAACGTTTCAAGTATCAACAAGTTGATTTTAATAGCAGAATGATGGCGGTCTGGAAATTTTTTTAACTCACCGTTCCAGTAGTATGCTTTGGGAAATGACTGTCAGTAATCTTACACGTATGAAAATTGAAGATATTAGGCTCAAACATGCAAAATGGGTAGTATGGTCCTTTAAAAAAATGCTTTGTGACTCTGCACCTCTCAAATTAAAAGTCTGCGTACGCCACGTGAGAGGTAGAACTGCTTTTAAACTGGATGAGTGGAGCAGATTTGATTGGCTGTGGTTAACATCAGCCCATATCACACCTACTGATTCTCTACTAATTCAAGCACTTGCACGACTGTGACACTGCTGCACCTGTGCTGCACCACAACCTCTGGTCATGAAATTACCAAAAATCCATTGGCCATGCTGCCAGTTTCTATCACTGACTGCAACTTGATTGACAAAAATGGGTCTCTAAATGTGGAAATGGAACTGCTATGTTTACACTCTTCTTCCTCCTCTCTTAGGCAGAAGGACATTAACACATTAATCAGTGTGCAATCTTTGGAGAACCAGAAGTTATTGACAATTTTGTCTCTTGGGCAGAACCAAGCACAAAATTGTTGCTATTTTCTGTCAATAAATAAATAAATAAAATTTTGCTTTTTATTCTCCCACGTTTACTTAATGGAATATCGTAGGGAGTATGTGTTGAACATGGTCAAAGTTGCAAAAACTTGAGGTTGCCTTTAAAAATGCATCCAATAAGGCAAACCTGTAAGTCCTGAGCTGTCCTGAAAGCTTTGTTTTTGACCAGCCCTTCTGTAACATGCTGACATCAACATGTAACACGCCTGATTAAACACACAAAGTATGAGGCTACTGAGTGAGAGTTTTGTCAGCAGCCACTTTTCAGAATGGGACCTTAGTAGAATACTGGTGATTTTGCGTGTTTGAGCTCAATAAATACAAGCCACATACGTGTTATGTTACTGACAACCATTTTCCAAAACTTAAACCATATGTGAGTTTTCCTGTTATTTTGCCAAATCCGCTAATCTTTCAAAATCAAATGTTCAGGTGATAACCCCACCTTAAAATTCAATTCAATCTTTCGCCCCCTAACACTTACATACGATTGTAGAAGAGACGTTGTTTTAATTTCTCAGTCATCTATTAAAACTTTCTATTAAAAATTTAATGTACGTCTTTTTTTTTTTTTTTTTTTTTTTTTTTNTTTTTTTTTTTTTTTTTTTATAGCATGCTAGAATGAAGTGAAACCAATGGCAGCCTGGAAGGTAGAAATAACAATCCTAATATTTACCGCTCCAGTACCATCTTTTGGAAAATGAGGCAGTTGGCCTTCATTTACAGTCTTTCAATGGAAGGGAACATGAAGAAAATATAACTAAATTGTTATGTATTTTTACTTTTTACATCACCGGTTTTATGTGGTTCTTTTGTTGTGCGTTCCATTGTAATTTCAGAGGTAGATGTTGGTTATTTAATTTATTATGAGTCAGGTACCTGTAGCTGGATATAATTGTTCCCCAGGGGCGATTATACTGTTTCAGCTAGGTAAACGCTTTGTGCCTGTAAGCCCACTGTGAATTATATCAAAGGAAATTAGATTAAAGCAATTGGATTTTCATGGTAAATTACTCTTTACCCCTTAAATGACCCACTGAATGAGAGAACAAAGCCACAGTCTGATCCAAGTATCTGTAAACTAGCGTCTCACTGTATTTTTGTCAGTGGACTTGAGAGGAAGGAAATCATTCAAGAGGAAATGCACGAAGGAGATGGCCTTTCTCACTCCAAAAAACAAACATCAACTTGCAACGTGGCTTAAGTCCGGATTTTTGGAAATTTGTCACACTTGTATGATATCATATCCAAAAGGGCATAAAGTTATATCTGAAGTCTGTTTGTTTTAGGATGAAGTGGTTGTAATGGATGCATCACTCGATCAGCGAGCGACAAGAGAGAATAACACGGCATGAAAGTGACTTTTCATTTGCTGGAAGAACACATAACCACATTACATGCTAAACACAAGAAAAGCAGAAGGACAAAAATTAAAGGTTGTTTTCTCTGATCGCTGTGGTTCGAATTTGCATGACTTTGCATAATATGATCCATAAAGGCAATGGTACTCATAATTTGACATCCAAATCATATTTTCCTTGATCGGGGCGTCAGCATCGATTTGGTTTGAGTTGTGAAGTAAAAGGACTCAAGTTTGGGAGAGGGCACGAAGAGCAGAGAAAAAAACAGAGAAGAAGAAAGGCTAACCGTCACTGCTGACGCCTCCGTTGAGTTGTGATCATATCTTTAGCACTTAACTCTGAAAGTGTGCTTATTGAAGTAAGTAATATCTGTTGCCATCAAGTCTGAAAGTGCAGTCTCTCCTTTTACAAAATTAAATTAAGTGTCATTAAACCAAAGTAGAAACTGAGAAACAGAGAATTTACTTGGGGAGGAAAGTGGGCGATAGAATTCTTTTATGCTGCATAATAATTTAGACTCTTTTAGCATTTGATATGCAGTGACACTTTTATTGTTATTGTTAACATTAACAGATCTGTTAACCGTTCATTCAGAGACTGAGCCTCCCTCTAATCTAAAAAGGCTCTTTTTGTTCTTTTCTCCTGAATACCCACTCACCCTTGATATCCTTATCACATGTCTATCCAACGTGGGTGACGGGTGTGTGCACAACAAGCACGAGGAGAATTTGGCATCTCGGTGAAAAACAGAAGACTAATTACCTCCTGAAATAATTTAATGTCAGGCGTGGTGTGGGCTCCCCTCAGCAGGACAGCTGAACAGGCCCAGCCCTCTGCTGAGAGATTCATCTCTGTCAGCTTCGATAAACCTGCCGGCCATCATGGCGCTGGCTGGCACACACACATCCTGCTACTAGACCCAAAAAAAAAAAAAAAAANAAAAAAAAAAAAAAAAGCCTGATGAAGCTGTCCTGTTTCGCCTCCACTGGAAAAAGACAGGAGGCTTAAATGAACACGAGCTTTCATTACTGCTCCCCTTTTTAGCACTTAGGAGATGCATCTGTTTGGCTTTTTTTGCAAATCACCTTTATCCCCTGCAGGCATAACCAGCTGCCATCGTTCTGTGCGTTGGTACCTGGACCTGCCAAGCTGGAGTAAATAAGATTTTCATAGGACTGAACATGCGTGATGAGAGAAAATTTGCCATATAGTGCTGTATGTATTACGCAGTGGATTTTCTTATCAGAAGTTACCACACAATGCTGCCTGCTTTTCATATCGTCATTCATTTTGGCGACTGGATATTTTGAATCAAGCTGAAAACACATTGTTGGAACATTTTTACAACTTGAATTAAAATGAAATCCTTGTATCTGGATGCGTTACCTGTATAATGACATCAAGATTTGATGTGTTGTATATTTGGATTGCATTCGGAGCTTCATATTTTTCACCAAAATAATTATGTTGAAATTGATTTTTAACCAGCAACAACTCTTTACAGGGATGCAAAATGTTGCAGAAATAGATGCAAAAAAAAAAAAAAAANTTTTTTTTTTTTTTTTTTTTTTTTTTTAGATGGCTCAGTGACTCTGCAACCATTACTTCCTGAATATGTGGGTTGATAATAATTAATTGCTTTTTTGTTCATTTTGTGCTGTGTCGTTCACTTGCTTTCAGAGCCGTGTGTCCTTGTGAACTCTCTGGTCATCCAGATTGACTTGGAACATCCTGAATTTTAATTGTAATTACAGATTTCAAATGACACTTCAATTCCATTCAGTACCAAAACAATGTTGTTTTATTTTATTGTTTTTTTTGATACACAGATGGTGGTAATAGCAGGAACATGCTAACACAACAAAGAAGCCTTTCCTCTTTAGATTGATTGATTGATTGATAAACAGCCTATATACAGTACGTGTGTGTGTGTGTGTATATATATATAAAGTCTATCATGCTCGGGGGGNTGGGGGGGAGAGAGATCTGGAAATTTGGTCCGAGTTAAAGGAATTATGAAAACAAAATTACCATTACATCCTCCAAAAACACACAATTCCATCCGGTTTACGAATTATTGGTCAAAATTTCATTTGTGAACAGGACATCGATCCAAAACATTCATCAAAATGATGCAAAAATGACATCCATTCAAAAGAGAAATGAAAGGTTTTGAGAATTCTGACCTTGGCCAGAGGGGGTTAGTTTGACAAAACCAAAGTCTGAGCCTGAAATGACTTCAAAGTGCTTTTATATTGACAATTTTTTCTGGAAAAGTAATTAGTTACATTTATGTTATATATTTTAGCCATCTCCTGTGCAATAAATTGTAAAACAGAGTATTGATGATTTTATTGTTATTATTTTTTTTTAATCTGGAGGTGACCTCAAACTTCTGGCTTGTAGTAAATATATATATATATATATATATATATCTATATGTATATGTATATATAAAATATACACCACGGATCACTCTGTGCAGGTGGTCATGTCTCATGTTGGCTGTGTCCTTGTCCAATCCAGCGGCACCTTATGTGTCAGTCACAGTTCAGTGACTGATAACTGCCTGAGATCAGCCATCCTTTGAAAACGAATGTTCAATATCTTCCCAATATCCACATGCTATTAAAATCTCATATTAAGTGCACGCTCGCCGTGAGGATAAACAGGACGCAGACAGAGGACTTGTTAAAGGACATCAGCGCTTGTCAGCGACATCATCTGACCCGTTCAGTGTTTCTCTTTGATCAGCTCCTATTACTTTAAGCACGGTGGCTATGCTAGGTAATTTAAGGGTCGTACCTGAAAGGACTCTGAAGCGCTGAATCATCTTCACTTCAAGGACTTGTGCTGTAATGATGATGAGATTGTTTTGATCTCAACAAAGTAGAGACATGCAGTGACTATCTGATGTTTTATTAAAGGATGCTGGGAGGTTTATACGTATTGCTGCATATATATATATATATATATATATATATGTAGAGAGAGAATGCTGAACAGTCAGATGGTGTCAGTAAAGTGGTGTATGCGTGTGTTTGGGCATGAATCCATATGCTGGTTTTTACAGCCAAGCAAGCAAAGGGATTAACATGTTGGCGACACAATGATAGGAAAGCAGGGATACATAGTGTTTGTTATTTCATGGGCATGAAAGTGCACAAACGCAAATTGTAATGATGCTCCAATGCCTCTTTCTTTGGTGAGAAACGGACATAATGGGCACGAGTGAAAAGCCTAACCTGTTAAACTTGTCAGCACAAGCTCTGGCTTTTGTTTCTGATGGATGGAGCAAGAAATTAAGACACACGGATTGAGCAATACTTTGAGGAAGCAGGCTGCCATTGTCAGTGCATTTACAGGAAGTTTGTCTTGAGGTGCCCTTTCTCGCCTTTTTTCTCTCTTTCACACTTTTGTCTTCTTAGATCCATTTCTTAAAGGTCAGACAGAATACCAAGTCTCTCCACTTGCAAACGCTTTCATCAGATGGAGAGAGCGCAGTCTGACTGAAAACGTGGGGCTGACATTACGACCACGTTATTGTTCTCAGAACTTGTTCCGCCATGTCATTTTGAGGGATTTTGATTTGGTTGCATTCCAGTTTCCATCTAAGCTTTTCTCTCAAACATACCATATTATACAATGCCTTTGTTACCAGCGCCACACTTTATGAATGTATTGCTAACATGTATTCAAGTCAACAAACGTAATCACTTTTTCAGTTCTAAATATTTCACAATTGCCTTTGGCTCAGCAGTTATATCCAGCAACATTATTTCCCTGGTGCGCGTTTAAAAGTCTTTTAAAGGACACTTGTGGAAGCTCAGCGGCTTAAACAGTACCCCAGATTATCTTTCATCACACAAATGAATTTACCCTTTCTTTCCCAGCATAGTAAGAATGAACGAAATGCTAACAAAAGCAGGACGTTTGCCTCGAGACTCAATCTCTTTCTGAAATTGAATTTTTATCCTGTGCGAATAAGTGAATTAGCTCTGAGCAGGTGTCATTCAAATTTGAGGGCCACAGTTTGAAATAACACCCAGAGTCAAACACTGGCTTACTCATCTGCCCCTCACCTCTTCATCCATTTATCCCTTTTCTCTTCTCTCCACAACTCCATGCACACTATTCCACATTTTCTCCAACAGATCCCTCTCTTCTTATCCCACAAATTAATCCCTTCGTGAACAGCACACAGAGGAAAAAGCAAGAGGAATTGAGAGAGTGAAGGATGATAGAATCCCAAAGCTTCAAGGCGAAACAGTACTACAGTATCTAGGTGGTGTAGAATGAGCTCCATTATTGCTCTCAGGGCTCAAATTGAAAACATTACTGCTCCCATTCACAGTCCTCAGACACAGAGGATGGTTTTTATTTCCAATCTCAGTCTCCTTTCTGGTTGAGGGAATACCCGCCCTGCGCATGTGTGTTTATAGGAGACATGGAGAAGGAGAGGGAGCAGGAGATAGATTATGTGTTTTTGTCTCCACAGGTGTGTCTCAATAAAGTCATCGCTGTGCTGTGCGTATAGGTGACCCCTCTCGATCCTTCTCATTACCCCGCCACCCTTTGCAGACGGAGACCCCGACGCATTTTTAAAGAATGCCTTGACATCAGAAAAGCCGTGGCATTACCCACCAATGCTGATGAGTTGACCTTGGTAATCCAGGACAGCATCAGTATGCGCTTTATTTCACTCAAAAGGCTGTAGCGCAATATTCTGGAGAGGCTGTAAATGAGTGAAGTCGCAATTTACCTACAAACGCTTGAATAAATAAAGAAAGGGATTAGCCAGGAGACCTTATATCCTTCACTTTCAAGCTTTTTTCACTCTGCTTTACAGTTTGTTCTTTGACTTAAAACCATGGCAGAAATGCCCAAGAACCTGAAGTACAAAGGGCTACATTATTTACAGTTTTGTAAATACCTTATATACTCAACTATAAGCCGAGTTTTTTTTAAACCAAATTTCACAAAGCAAATCGAGGGGTCGGCTTATACACGAGTAATTCAAATCGGATCCCAGAGAACGAAATTTCCAGGGGTGGAAATACTACCCATTACCACTACCCATGGAAAATAGTTTAAATCATACCTTAGAATGATGTATTTCCTGACTAAACATCTTATTCAGCACATTTTGCGGTGGCCAGTAAGCTGTGATCCGTCAGTTACGGTAATCAGCTGCTGAAATAAATATCATGGATTATTTTCAGAAAATCAGAGGAATACTATGGCAATACCAAGAAAAACAGGTAATTTGCTAAACAAATAAATTGATGGAACACCATCAGGAGGTCAGCTGAGGAAATTCCAAAACTCCGTATGGAGGAATGTCCAGCACATAGACAGACCCACATCGACTCAGGTACAGGATAATTACTGAAAACATGTTGAGATTGTTAACCAAAAAAAAAAAACAAAAAAATAAATCTCACCATAATTACACAGCTAAATAAGCTCCGTGATAATTATAGCTCATTTGAAAGCTTCGCTTACCTTCATCAATGCGATTCAGATGAGGAAGAGGAGTCCAGAAAACTTAATGTTAGCTAATGTCNGCTTACCTTCATCAATGCGATTCAGATGAGGAAGAGGAGTCCAGAAAACTTAATGTTAGCTAATGTCACTTGTGGTAATCAGCTGTTTACCGGTACTGGCAAACAATTCACAGAAAAAAAAAACAAAAAAATGGGTAATTTGTTAAACAAATAAATTGATGGAACAACATCAGGGGGTTGGCTTATATGCAGGTTTCTTTAAAAATCTANTTAAACAAATAAATTGATGGAACAACATCAGGGGGTTGGCTTATATGCAGGTTTCTTTAAAAATCTAAATTTGCAGGGCAAAATTGATGGGTCGGCTTATAGTCAAATATATACAGTATATATGAAAACACACACACACAGACACACATGTGCATCAGATCAGATATGCATCAGAATACAGAGACAGAAAATCACTATGCCCTCTATGTGCCAATATGTATCCTAATGATACAGTCGTGGTGAGTGGATGATGGCTTTTTTAAAGCTTTTTTAAGAGTATGAGTATGCACAATTCCAATATCAATGTCAATTATGGACATTTGAATTTGTCATATTGCTGTAGCTCTACTATATAAATTTGCAGGATCGCTCAGAGTTCATGTGTTTACATTGTGTTTGAGACAAGGCAGTTTATTGCAATTGGGCCATGCCTACGAAAAGCAGCAGATGGAACTGTAAAAACTAGGCTTGCAAAAAATTATGCAATACTATACTGATCTTGAGCCAAGAATTCCAGGAAAATAGAATTTATCTGTTTTATGCCTGTTCAGGAGTGATGAACCTAAACGTAAAGTAGCATTCCAAAGGCTACTTGGTGCACTATTGGATCCAGAGCGTCACCAAAAACAAGTCACTTATTCCTTAGCCTGTGAGCTAACTTTTGAATAAATTTCACTGAAAGTAGTTTTTGGATATTCTGTGCTAATGGATGATGAGACAAACAGATGAGGCTGAAAATATAACCTCTGTGGTAGCAATAATAATAAAAATCACAAAACTTATATATCAATTGCAAAATTTTTTATTATACTTTCGTCTCCTCGCGATCCTGCGCATGAGAATGGCTTGATAAATAGATATTATAAAAAACACATTTAAAGTAATTTATGATGTAATTTATTTTACATAATTAGATCAAATACTACTACTAACTACTACTACTTTTTAGCAAAGCCTGTTGAATTAGCAATATATTATTTGACTCGTAATATTTAAATTGTTCTTTCTTACTCTGCCGTGCAGCATGTGCCAAGCTGTCTGACGGCTCATTTCTGAAAGGCTGTTTACCTAAAAACAATTCTCTGGAAGTAGAAAGGTCACATCTCCCCCACAGCTCCTCTACACGTTTCTCCCCTCACCCTTCCTTTTATCCGGGGGAGGCTGCCAGATTGCTTTAGCCTTTTTAGTGCAGCTAGCTGGCAGACAGACAAGGCCCTGACAAGGTCACAGCCAGGAAAAGCTTTCATGATGGGAACACCAGCTTTGAGGAAAGACACCATTGTGATGCAGACATTTACAATACACCCTGTGTAGCTGCATTAACGAGAAATTCTTACTGTAATAAAATCAAAACTGAACCGATTAAATGTGTAGACAGACAGCTGCAGCGTGGATTGGATTGATCTTATGTTGCGTTCATATTACTGGCTGAAGTGACCCAAATCCATTTTCTTGCCCACATATGACGAAGATCAGATTTTTTTTCTGAAATTGGTTGCTTCACTCCTCCAGACACCTTCCTAGGAGGTGAAGTAATGCCAGAACCTGAAATCTGAAAAACCAGATCATACACATGCATGCATTTACTGAATTCATCTTGTCCCTCAAACAATCTTGAAGCTTGAACATTCCCAGTATCTCTTTGCGACACTTCCGTTGCATTTGTCACTCTTGAATCCCAAATTTCAGAAAGACACTTAACATCTCTTTGAGGTCTTTAATGTTTGCCTTGCAGTCACTGCTCAGAATTGGAGGAGGCACTTCTCATTAGGCCGGTAACACAAGTCATGAGGAGTAAAGCCCGTCTGACTGACGGCTTGAATAGAAGTTATGCACTCAGGAAGAGAAGCTAATTAGGCTGAATGGAAGATTTGCATTAAGGAACAGCGAAGGTGTCACATCACCTAATCACTTTTCATCATAGATGAAGCGAGCGAGCACTTCTGCAGCCAGGTTAAATTATACTTTTAAGAGGGCCCTTGTGTGTCATCAGCAGAATGACCTCAATCCTTTACCATCCTTGCTTTGCAAATTTGTTGAACTGAGGATCAATGTGAAAGTGTATTTTCCTGAAGTGGAAAAGAACTTCCTTTATGATTTTAATCCAATCCCAAAAGAAGGTGTTTTATGGTCAGCACAACTACAATAAAGACAGTTTCATCAGCCTTTGTCTGAGAAAACTGGAGGGCTTATCACTTCTGTGTTTTAGAAAGTTAGACTTCTTGCAAAGGGGGGGTGTTTTCAACGATGAAAAATGATGTTAACAGTTTTCTGTGGGCAGTGGCTAAGAACCTTTGGAATGCTCCTGAGAGAGAGATTCTTTTTTATTGTCCTGCCTTCTTACCTCTCTGATGTTGCAGGGCTTAAGGCGGCATCGCTCACTGCACAATGGAGGTAGTGAAAGGACAGAATGCATGTGTCTAACACTGAAAAAGAGGGAGAAATCTGACAGAGATAGATGATGAGATAAAAAGGAGTACAAGAGAATGATACAGTGAAGACAGAGAGAGATTGGAAGATGGCAAAGATGGAAGGATGTGGCAGCCTCGTTCATCCATCTCTGCTTTAGATTGATCTCCAGATCTGAGAGGATGTACCAAACGTAGGATTTTCCAGAGTCTCCAGTGAAACACTAAATAATGATATTGTTTGTTTATTATTTGTAGTGTCATATTTGATTCATAAGGTCACCAGTGTAAGGAGGCTGAACAGGAAATCAATCCGTCTAATCAGCTCTTGTCTTGTTATCTTATCTCATCTTTCCCTAGAGTTACGAGTTCAGAGTTTCACACAAAATACATTTGGCAGAAATGTGTACATTAGTTTAACAGTTTTCTGATGCCTATTCTTTTAGGTCTTGGGATACACGAATCTTGTCCATATTAGTGTATATATTGCATTATATTTTTATAACTGAGTAGTTATTTTTCTGTGTTGATATTGAATTTAAAATATATGCCATCTAGATTCTCACAATCTACACTCACTGTAATCTGTAATACTCATGAGGTCTCATACATTACTTTAAGCAGGACATGGAACGGGATAGTTCATATACAACAATGTCAAAGTGCTTTAGTGAAAGTCTCATTCTCCCTGCGAGATCAAGTGGCTGATGAAGTATTAGTTTAGTATAAATGTCAGGCCGTGTTTATTATGATATACATGAAGTGCTGCTTGTACGCTGGCTGAGAAAAACAGTGGTTACAGATTGTAACTCTGGTTCTGTGATTATTTGTGGCACTCTCATATAGGGTTCTAGAGGCTTAGGCCCTCATATTTGTTAATACCTGTTGAAAAATTGGATCTGAATCTGATTAAATATTGATTAAATATTGTTAAATAACCCTGAGGTTAGGTAGTCACATGAAGTGGCATGAAGCACCCCTCTTACAGTCTGTGAGCGGTTTGATTAGCATGACTCCAGTATTGTTCCTTGTCAGTGCTGAATATGCAACTGTAATATAATGGAAGATAAAAGGAAAAGAATCTGGTCTAATCATCACTATCTTTTATCTTTTAGCTATCTTTTATAAATAATTTGGATTGATTTCAAAATGACTGGGTTCTGAATCTTCTTAAGGGGGATGAAAAGCTTTCACCGGGTCTTTCTTCTTCACTGTGTTAGGTCAGTAAATGGTGGAAAGATCTTGGAACAAGTTTGTGGAGGATTTGGATGCAATCAAGCTCTCTCTGCAGGAGAAAGCATAAGGTTACCTTGAAGTAGATAATGAGAAATGAATTATGAAATTTAGAGAGTTGGAGACGTGCAGCTAAAAAAACATCTACAGCAGGGGTACTCAAATACGAATCTTAAAGGTCCACAAAGAAAATTTTCAATAATACAAAGGTCCGTTTATTAAAGTAAGTCAAGGCAGGGTCAGGGGGGAAAGCGGAGTATTTTGACTTACTGCATTGCAGCGATGTCTCAGATAACACAAATAATATTTATGAAAAGCATAATTTGCTCAGCATCCAGAGACAGTTGTGGTTTAGTCTGGATCCAGACCAGAGTCCAGATTTTGAGGATGACTGACCTACAGTATCTATGAACTGCAGGTCCAGCACCTAAATAAATGAGCAGTAGGAGTTTCAGTGATATTTGTTGCATCTTAATTCTCACATATCTGAAAGTGTTTATGTTTGTGTGAGTAAATAGTGATGCGCAAATCCATAAGGACGAGCAGAATGTCTCTCTCTCTCTCTCTCTCTCTCTCTCTCTCTGTGGCAATTAAGCTACTACATCATATCGTTCCCTGCCATGCAATCCGTAATTCCATAATAAAGTATTAAATTAAAGTCATACCTGTAGGTTGTGTCAAGTTTGCCAACCCCTAATATACAACATACACCACAGCCACTTTCTACATAAATGTACCTAAAACATCAAACCGAACAGGCACATATTAAATGTAACCACTTTCTTATGGAACTGATTACATTAATATTGATTAATAATAAACATTTTCAATAGTTGCAATATATACACATTTACTTTTATATATATATAGTCATGTAATTATATCAACGGTCTGCTTTATTTTGTGACTTTTTTTTTTATTTTATAAAGTTCTGTTGTTTTGTGTATGTTATGAAGTTATGAACATTGCACTTTGATTCACTTACCATGGAAGTGAAGATATAAATTAGCTGTCAAGTGGGGTTGGGGAAAAACCCCATGTTCTGCAATTCTAATTCATATTTCATTTAATTTTATAAATTCCAAAACTGATTCTTGTACATGAATAATGTTATGCGTTTTTCTTGGGCAACACACAATGTTGATAGAACAGAAAAGTGCACAATACAGTCAAGTGTAACTGCTAAGTATGATGCTATGGAGGAGGAGAAGTAATTTCAGCAGTCCTATCATTAAATGAAAGGAAGCATTTGGATGCATTTCAAATTTAGTAATTTCCCAGGAAAGAAGTAGCGTGACCTTATTAATACAATATTCAGGCTTTTAGGGCTGATATTTCCATGCTGTTACTACAGGAAGGCTTGTGTTAATAGAGGATGAATTTACTCTTGTTTTAGTCGACTGCAGCATGACTCATATCATAAATTGCAGTTAACCCTTAAATGCATAGGATGGGTCTTTAGAGATCCGGGACCATGTTACACATCTCTAATTCATTCATTTATTTCAATCAAGCCCTCAACCCCCTGGTATTCCTCAAACTCTTTTTTTTATTTTTTTTATTTTTTTTTTTTTCCCCAGGCAGCAGGTAATAGTTGTGTTTTCAACTTTGGTCCTTAGGTGGCGCTTTAGTATCACTGATATGATGAACAAATGCTGAAACTAGGAGGAAGAAGTTTATGCTGTAAACTATGCTGCTAGCTTACAGAAAGACGCTGCAGCGCAGTGTCAGAGCTCATGCAGAACAGCATCGCTGTGATGCACCAGCTTTGATAACAGGATATCTATAAGTCATTGTAAAAATATAATATGGCAAAACTCTTTTTTTTTTTTTTTNCTTTTTTTTTTTTTTTGGTCTTGTTATCATTCATAAAATGTTCTGAAAAGTTCACAAGCAAACATATTTCACTTTGTAGCTCAATTTGTGTTGTGTAAGTTACTGGTCTCTAACGACCTGGCTTATGTATGAATGGATGGAAAACGACTCATGCATTTAAGGGTTAAGTTAACTTCTCTTGATCAAGCTCCATGTCTGAGTGAAACATTAACAAATAAAGCAGAGAAAAGTGAGTAACTTTTCAAAAAAAAAAAAAAATTCATAAAAGTTCAGGAAGCTGCAATCATTTGAAACATAATGATAGTCTTTTGCAACAACGGTGCAGCCCTGAGACGAATGGTAGCATTTCCATACATTGAATAAGGACACAAATCAAACTGTACCATTAAAGTACAAAAGATTTGCACATCTATTATTGTATCTGTATACATCAGACTTTTTGACTTACATCAGACTTTCTGTTCCCTGTTGCATAAACTGGAATAAAAACAGCAACAATAATATTAATAATAATAATCAAAGTACCCTGACAGTTGTACAGTAGTTTATGTTAAAAAGGAAGCATGAATGTGAAGGTGTATATAATGATTACAAAGGTCTCCCCACTGAATGATAAAATTC
Organism: Lucifuga dentata; assembly: GCA_014773175.1. Lineage (NCBI taxonomy): Eukaryota > Metazoa > Chordata > Actinopteri > Ophidiiformes > Bythitidae > Lucifuga > Lucifuga dentata. The sequence continues at coordinate 85,814 of VXCM01000219.1, read as the reverse complement.
CCACCTAGCTGCCACTTTATCGTTGGATTCCTCTTCAAGGTTATCTCAGTCATACGACACAAAGTACTCCTATCCTGTGAGGTGTGGAAACAAGAGTACGAACCAAAACCATCAGTCACCGATTCTATTTCCCAGCTCGGGGAGGTGGTACAGCCTGAGGGGAGGAACACTGACTTACACACCTCCACTTATCCCTAGCTGTGGGCCCCCCACCACCCCTGAGATAGAGTTACCACAGGGGGCCACTTGGAGGCTAAACACCCATCTTCAACAGGCCCCTCAGGGCCCTATTGTACATTCGTCCCTCAGTGGGAACCCTTGCCAGTGCAATCTCCAGCCAATCAACTTCCCCAGACAACCTCATCTGTGTAAAACCCAAGTGAACTTTTTATGGACATGTCATGAAATTCACACTCCACAGGCTTGTTCAATGGAGAATTTTTACCTGTCTGCAAACTGTATCATATCGTACGTCACATCTTTGGAGAAAAGTGATCAAACCTGAGCTGAAAGGAAGCCGTGGCTTGTTGATGAATGCAGTACACAGAAGATGAAAATGGCATCGTGACCTGAGTTGTCTCATCTGGGCTAGTTCAAGTCAGCGTTTGGCTGCCTCTAAACTGCGTCTCACCTGATGTTTTGTCATTAGAAGTGAGATTTAGCCAATGATAGTATGGGTAAAGTACTCTAAAGCATTATCTCTCTTGCTTTGTGAAGGAATTTGCCATCAGTTGAGAGCTTTGCTTTTAAAATGATATCTGACCCTGCAGGCTTTGCACCCCATGGCCTTAAGTGAAAGGCCAGGTCTATGCATCTTAACCCAGAGATAGGGTATCGAGGCAGGGGATGGATCAGGTCTATCCCCTTTCCCCCTGGCTGTGCTGGCTCAGACCAGACCAGTGATAACACTTAGTGTATATCCTCAAAGTCCAGAACAGGATAGCTGCTCCACAAAGCATAATAACACTCAATTTACCAGCCTTTCATTTCATTCAACTTCCTTATCTTTAGCAGAAGGGAGTATTTTTCAGCTCTTCTGCCTTTTCTCACAGCAGGGGAAACAAAATGAGGTGGCAGTCAAAGCTTAAACTATAATATATAAGATAAAAACCTGGATGTTGTAATTGAAAGTATGCAAACTAGAAGTTTGAGAGACTTGAGGGACAGTTAAAAATTACATATTTCAGTATGTCTTTTAATCCATCTGCTATATTCAGCAACACCACATTGTCACAAATATTCCCCGTATGACTCCGGATATCCACCACAGTCAGTAATTGATTATGATGTGCCTTTATGTTCTGTGCTTTTCTGCAGCATATCACATGAAAGGAATCTTATTTTGTGATATTTCCATACGTGCCGTTCATATAATCAACATGAATGTCAGTGTGGACACATTCATATTTCTATCACTATGGACAGAAATATGGATGTAAAGATTTTTAGGTTTGGTTTAGACCTCAAAATGCTGTTTTAGATCCGTCGATCTCTAAATTCCAGAGGGATTTTTTGCGGTTTCATCTTCCTCCTGTATGCCTTTCCCAAAATGCAGGGTCTCTGTCTGTCAAGATCTGTGTGTGTGCATTTGTGTGTCTTTGTGTATTGAAGACACCAAAGAATAAATCTGTCAGTGTCACTGCAGTAACACTCCCTCATGGACTCAATCACTAACTAGGTTACAACGGATCATGGCGTTGACTTACTCACTGGAAATCCTGTTTCATTTCTCCTTCTGGCTATCCCTTCATCTCTCTGCGCGTGGGTGTACTCTCACTCACAAAACATCCCTACCAAATAAACCACATTAGTGCATTACAAAATAAGAAGTCCACATTGCTATTTTTTATGTCAGATCATAGAAATGTAAAACAATACATTTCATTTTGGGAATGTTGACAGAGGTCTGGTACTGCTACCCTGATACACATGATCGAGTTATGATTGAATTCCATAAATGAACCAGAGTTGTCAAACCTAAAGTTTACTCTGGCCAACTGTAACCTCTCCTGCTGCAGTCTGAGGAAGGTGAGCTTCAAAGTGTGTCCAGATCAACATGTTGTAAAGAAAACACTTAAGATGTAGATTGCTGTCATTTATTGTAAGAAGCTGAACCTGGATCTGGCAGAAGTTCATGAGTTCTTGCTGAGACGCTTCCATATTTTCAGCAAAGTCTCGCAATGGAAACCACTGAATATTGTCAAATTTCTCAAACTTTACTCTGTGTTTCACTTTTGCATGTGCTTCAAAACTCACAGAGCCTCTTTAATTTCATCACAATTATTTCCTGATGCTTAAAAACATGTAGTGAGGACGAGCTGTTTGTGCACTGTAGTGGGTGCTACAGGAAATTCTACAGAGGGGGTACAGAGACAAAAAGAAAGATACAGAGACTCTCTCTCTCTCTCTCTCCCTCTCTCTCTCTCTCTCTCTCTCTCTCTCAGCTGCAGCTTGGTCCTCAAATGAGCATTCACAGGAGCACAGACACAAATTTTCTCATGGAGGGCATGCACGTGTACCTGTGTACTGCTTACGTACAGCCCTGGATGTAGTCCATGAATCTCAAGTGGTTCCATTGGGTTCAGCAGTCCTTGGGCTATATGTGTACGAACAGGTTATGAGGGCCCTAGTTATCTGTTCCACAGCGTTTGCAGAGATAAGAATTTTGTTGACTAGCTGCAGGCCTGGTTTGATGTAAAAGGTTAGCAGAGTCATTGAGTTGCAGTCAGTGTGATGCTGTTGCATCTATCTTTGTGTGAGTAATGTGAGTGCTGTGACATTCGGCTGGTTTTAGTGAGGGCAGCAAGAGAGATGGTCTGTCAGAATGACACAGATTGGCTGCAAGATGCTAATGGTGGAATGCTGTAGAATGTGTGGCACTGAACTCGCTGCTCTCGATTTGCATGAAGTAGTTTGTATTCCAAAGTGGTTTGTAAAAGAATATGCAAGTAAGGGATCTGTATGTATATGTCTGTGTAAAATAATGTAAGGTGACTGCTTACTAGTCTATATGCAACAAAGCATTTCATAGCCGCCTGCTTCTTATTGCTAATCTCGATCTCTTTCTCTGCCTCTGTCTCATCTGCTCAGCAGAAACAGATGTCCAAGTGACCTGCCTCCATTAGCCGGTGTTCCTCTGGAGTATAACTCAGCACTGCTCCAGACCCTGCCCAGCCTCCAGACATCAGGCCCAGCCTTCACCATCCTTCTGCCCAGAGATGGGACTTGCAAAGCGGATTCAGAGACTGTGACGGCAGGGCAACTAGCCAAGATTGGCTCAACCGTCATATAACTCCTGCTGGAGGTTGGGGGGAGTATAAGCTGGACTCTGCCCATCCCTCTCCTGTAAGTGGTCATTAAAGATCCAGCTGACAGCACTTTTCTCGATGAGTAGTGGTGGAGATGTCCTGTTCACTGCGCTAGCTACTCCACTCAACACCACAAGGTTCAGTTTAATGGTGTCTGCTGGTTAGTACTGATCCATCTGTCACTGTGTGAATGTGTTAGCTATCATCATGTTCTGCAGTCCTGTACTGTGCAGTTTGTCATCTCCCCGCTGACAGCACTACGCTGTTAGTTTAAACTGGGATTTGTGCTGAGAGAGACAGAAGCGAATGGTGAGTCAGTGAGAAGACAAGGGAGGAAAAGAGTTTCTTTTCATAATTTAATGATATTTTCTGTCTTATTTTGAGTTTAATGCTGCTTACTTAAGTTATACTGAAGTCTCAAATCCTACTTAATTAAAAGTACAAAACTTCTTCATGAAAACTGAAAGGCCTGTGTTAAAAATCCTACTTAAGTAACCTAAATAAGTATTACCAGTGAAATGTACAAGAATAAATCAAAATCCCTAAAACTAGAGATCCCCTGAAAATTTTCATTTAAAAATGGCGATACAAAGTGGAACTTTGGAGATTTTTATACTTTCATTTTTGTTTGAAGGATTAAAGGCTCTTCAACACAATAATAAATTCCTTAACATCCTTTTTTAAAACTTTAAAACTTTTTAAGGTTCAGTGTATAAAATGCATTGTGCTACCAAGAAAAACAAGCTGAGATTCTGCATGTAAAATCTTAACAAGTAACTGCAGTCGTCAGATAAATACAGTTGAATAAAAGTACAATGTCTATGACATGATGAGGTACAAAATCTAAATCACCACAAAATGGAACTACTCAAGCAAAGTAACATTACTTCAGATTTGCATTTAACTACATTATTTGAGTAAATACACTTAGTTACATTCTACCTCTGTACATACTGAAGAATAATACATTGAAACAGGAAAGAGCTGCTTTACGGATTAATAATCATGTAATTTTAGATTAGGCCAGTCATTTAAAACAGATTTATTCAAGAGTTTTGTGGATTCTGTGAATAAGCCATTGTACAGTATTAATTTCACAGCACAGACTTTTTAGGAGTGCATATATGTAGCTCTATAATTAGCACCATTACAGTGTGCTGGCTTCCAGTACAGATTTCTGTACAGATGTGAGCAGGTGGCTTTCCCTGAAAATGCATCAGTTTGCGAAGCCCAAATCCCCAGAGCTCTGATGTAATTCAAAGCAAAGAATCCCAGTAAGTCCTAATGTAATTCTCAAACATGCTCCACAGAATCAGGTGGCACTGTTTTCCTCCACAACACAATCATCAATATTGATGAGGCATCATTTGATTACTATGGTAGTATTATCCTTAGAGTTAATGGCAGATGTAATTTTATACCCATCAACAACAACATAATGTTCTATTTCTTTTTCATCCTTCAATTCCACTGAATTGTTCTCGCTCCAGGTATTCTGGCAAATGGTGAATAAATTACTTGGAGCCGCCCAGAAGCCTTTATGGTTTTTCATTGTTATTCATTCAGTATGGTTCTGGGTTTTATTTATCTATCTTTATTTTATGTTGGAAAATCATGGCAGATAATCTTTGGTGCAGGCATGGGAGAATTAAGCTGCATGGTGCCTTAGTTTGTTGCCCCTGCTCCCTTCTCTCCCCCCACGCCTGCCTCCCAATCCCATCTACTCCATTCATCAGATGGAAGCGATAAGCTTGGGGAACACATGCAGAGACCCTGTGTCAGCCAAGCTGTCTTTGTGGCTGTGTTGCATTCCAGTAACTGGCTCATATATGTCACCACTATAGGGAAAAATGTCTGCATCGTCTTCTGTGGGTGAAGGTCACAGTGGAATAAGCATGTGTTTTGTATAAGGAAATAGTGTGTGTGTGCATGTGTGTTTTCAGTTGTGGTGAAGACAAAGAAAAATATTAGATGACGAGGTTAAAATGATAGCATCTCCCTTTACTATCTTTCCTCTTCACTTCTCCATGTTAAACTTATTTGATGTGACAGACATTAAATCAAACAGGACCTTCACTCTGCTGCTATAAAATTAATTGCCTTCATCCTTTCATTAGAATACTTTATCTAACTTTTATTCTTCTATTTATCTATCTGGGAGAGCATTCATGTGTCACTTTTCTTATCCTTGGAGACGAGCGTGGAGACAATGGTTCCACTGCAGCATTTCCTCTCATTCTGTCTCTGCTCAGCAAAACATGACGGAACAAATGAACCAATTAAGTGTGCTGGTGGCTGTGTTGTCCCTGGGGGGGGAATCTAAGGAACTGAGACGGCCTGATTAGCACAAAGGTAGGCCTGACTGGAGACAGCCGGCTAAGACAGCTGGAGTGAGAAAAGCTCTCGTAACTAACGTGAACATCCTCCAGTTGACGGTATGTACTTGTGTGTATTGCTTTGAGCATTTTCATTGTTGATGATTGATGTTAAAGTGTTTTCAGAGTTGGAAATAGACATACATATTTCCCTTCACTGTTCTGATGAAAGCACCTGTGTGTGTGTGTGTGTGTTAGCATTAGGAACAGCTTTGACAAATGTGCTGTATATGTTAATTGTACAGTATTTTGCACAGAGGTGGGTAGAGTAGCCAGAAACTGTACTCAAGTAAAAGTATTGTTACTTTATGATAATAGTGACTCAAGTATAATTAAGAGTAGTCACCAAAATAATTACTTGAGTGAGAGTAAGAAAGTATAAGATTACTTGAGTAGTGAGTAACTTTGATCAAGCTTATTCTTTCAAATAGTCGACAAGCTATAAAGTGCTTGTCTGAAGAAAAATTGCAAAGTAGCCACATATAGCTTCTGATACAGTCCAAATCATATCACATAAAGAAAAATAGACTGTAATAAATCAAATATTTACCACATAACTCATGACAATTCTGGCCTGGCCCTAAGACAGTTAGCTAGGTTAGTTTCATGAATTTACTCGAATAGAACAGGAAAACTTGAGTTAGCATTAGCAGCAGCAGATAGTTAAGTAGCTAACGTTGCAGCTTACCGCCACATGTTTCGTCAAGTTCCATGTTGATTCTTAGAAGCTGAAATGTCCACATTTTTAGATAGATAAAGACTGCAATGCATTATGTAGCCATTGGTTTGGTAGACTGAGGACGAAAATGCCAATGATGCTGGGGATGAATAATTCCATAATTGTCCGCTGTTTCTCCGCGCCAGCCAGCCTTTCTCTTTTCATAATCCATTTTTCGTCTAAGCACCAAGAAAATTAAAGAAAAAAAATTGTTTCCTTAATTTAAGTTCATTTTAATTAATATTATATTGTGTAGTGCAAAGGCCAGGCCCACCTATCAACTCGTGTCAACCCATTGTTGTCATGGAGATGACGGGATGCTGATTATGATTGGACCAAACCAAAGCAGAGTAGACTTTCTCACAGTCGGACATTCGATTTCACTTTCTCTGCGGCTTGCAGCGGAGAAAGCGGAGAATTTTGACTCCTTGCATCAGAGCGATGTCTCGCAGATAATACAAATAAAAAAAGTTACTCAAAGAGTGCGACCAAATGTAATGGAGTAAAAGTTATTTTTCTTCATAAATATACTCAAGTATGAGTTAAAAGTATCCTGCAATAAAACTACTCAGTAAAGTACAAGTTTGTGAAAACAGTTACTTAAGTAAATGTAACAGAGTAAATGGAACGCGTTACTACCCACCTCTGTTTTTGCAACAGAGAAAGACTTCCGCTTGTGGTACACCTAACACGATACTCCAACAAATCACCTCCATGAGTGACGTCCCCAGGGTAGGCAGTCCAGGACCAGTTAAGCCACTCCAACTTTATTTCCATCGATTCCAAGTGCTTCAAGAACACCTAGGTGGATTCCACATGGCTGTAAACAAGAATGATCAGTTCATATCTGGAGTATTGATCTGACTTGACCCTTTAATATTGAATCTTGTTGTAGACACCGTTCAATCTTTCTGTTATCATACACTCGCAGATTTGAACTTTCCATGACTGAGGGAGAGAAAACACTTTTTTACAGACACCTACTTACCTTTCTGCCAAGGTCAACTTTACTGAGTACATTTTTCATTGGGAGTCTGATTTTCACTAGCAGTATCTGTGTGGGAAATTCTTAAAGGAGCAGACCAATGATTTTGCCTGCGTAAATACAACCCACATACACATTACATTATTGCCAACTGTTTTACAAAACTTGAGTGGTAAATTTTAGAATAGTTTTTCCTGCCTTCCAGACTGCCATTGGTTTCGATTAATTCTAGTATGCTATAAAAATCAAAAATGTGCTTAAGATAAGTAATCCATCACAGAGAGCTATTCACCATTATTATTTTTTTCAATGTTCCTTAATTTAACCAATCCAACATGGAGCTACGGAAGACAAGAAATGTCTCCACCAGGAAATATAGTCCCAGGAGAAAACTGCTTTTACTGAGAAATTAAAACAGATATGTCTTCTGCAATCATGCACAAATGTTAGCAAGCTAAACATTGAATTTTAAGGTGGTTGCATCACTTGAATATGTGATTTAAAAGATGAACGGACTTGGCAAAAGAACACAGGGAAACTAAAATACAGTTTTATGTTTTGGAAAATGGTTGGCAGTAATGTAACCTTGGGCCAAGCATGCAAAACCACCGATAAGGTCCTTTAAGATGCACTCACACTGGGAGGTTTGTGGTAAAGGTCATCCTCATGCCATGGAGGTCATCTGTATTTAATTTTAGCTGAGGTATACACAATGTCATGGAAGGATTCATCCTTTGGCCTTTGATACAGAACATGCTGAATGGGTGACTGTCACCTCAGTTGTTCTATATAGGCTTTTTCATTTTCTATCAATCCCTCAGTCACTCATCTCTGATATCAGCCCCCCCTTACCTTTCCCCCTTTCCCTTCCTGTTTTGCTTATTTTCAGACATTATGACATGCCTCTCTTTCTCCTCTTCCCTGTCTCCAACATTCCGACAAGATCTGCAGTTTTCAGTCCTGGGGGGAGAAGGAAACATTCAAAACCTCTTCATCTCCGAGGCAATTTTGAGGCACCTTGTCCCCCACAGTCAATTTGTCACCATGTGGAATGCCAGGAGGTATCCTGGGGGCTGACCACCGGTCATTGCTCTCCCTGACACAGGGAGAGGGGAAGGAAGGAAGGAAGAGAGGGGGGGGGNGGGGGGGAGAGAGAGAACGGGAGGGAGGGAGAATGAACCTGACAAAGACCCTGAAACAGATCGTCCCACTCAGCAGAGCCCAGGGAGTATGCAGCCAGGCTGTCAGCACCTCTCATTAGTCAAAGGCAGCCTCCCTGACAATGTGACACTGATTACTGAAAGCCCTGATTCAGACTTTCTCTCCTCCTCTGTGTAGCTGCAAACAGTGTCAGCTAAAGCCGCATGCACATGTTTCTCTCTCTCTCTCTCTCTCACACACACACACACACACACACACACACACACATCATTTTCAATCCCTTCATTTTCCACCCCAAATGCTTGAAATGCAATTCATTCATTTAACAATTCTCTTCCAAAGGGACTAAAGCCTTCATTAAAATCAGCGATAAAGGGCAAACCGGTGTCTTGCAGCTCTATTTAAAATCTATTTATTGATTTTCACTGGGTGTAAATAAATATTAAATGGCATTATTGCACATGGAGGCTTTCACACTGGCAGCAGTAGTGGAATTAGAGGGGATGAAGAGTGGCGTTCATTTAGAGTTTATCATTTTTATTGATTTGGATGACACGTATCAGTGCTGCGGAGGAGCTGATTGCTCTAACTTAATCATTGCACTGAATTGAAGGAAGCATTGAAATAAGAAAATGTCTTCAAGTACCAAACAGAAGGGATGTTAGTTTTGTAGTCACCAACACCCCCGTCTCCCTTTATTGCTACAGGCATCATGCAGACATCAGTTGCTAAGGATATGTGTGACTTTCCATTAGAAAAACATGTATTTTTGCATGAATTGTAGTGCCTGGGAATGAATGCATCAATTCATTCACAACAGGATAATTTATATTTTTACAATAATATTACACCATTTCACCACTGCTTTTTGGTCTGTAATCCATAATAGGGTGAAAAAAGGTACAGTAGTTTTGAGCATGAAATTTGAAACACAGCCAAGATAAAATATAAATGCTTGCTGAAGACTGAAATGTAGACTGACAATATTTACAGAATAACCTCTGATGGCCTTTCCATATGCCCTTTTTATAACCTCCAGCCACAATGAAGCCATTTTGCTAGATGACCATTTATATTTTATGATCTGGGATTAGTTAACTGGAATTCCAATCTGGCAAATCATAACTTTTTTATGTCTTTAGATGGAAAGCAGACAGATAAAAAAATTGAATTGCAAGTGGTGGCCTAGACGTCAGGCGTTTTTGAAGGTTTCTCCACATGTTTAGTAGCACATCTGTAAACTCTGGCTAGTTTGCATATGCATATTGTTAAAGTGAATATTTTATCAAAGAATACCCTGTTTCCCTGACCTGAAATCACAAGTCTAGCACTCTTTTTATCTGAGAAAAAATATTTCAGTCTGGAAGACCACATTGTTATTCAGGGTTTTGTTATCTTTTAGTCACTCATGATAACAATCTGGAAAGGATAGGCACAACTCCAAGATGATTAAAACTAAAATACATGTGTATTCTTGGAAAATAAACTGAGCAATGGAATTAGAGATGAGGGTGTGTGAACAGTGCATATTACAAATTTATGGATATAAATTATATGGATATGAATGTATTTTATGTATGAGACATCAGCGTGGAAGCGGTGCCTTACTTTGTATAATTATATAACTTTGTATAATTTATTTGTATACTTCCCATGCACATATCTGACAGGTACTGTGTCAGCAGAGACCCCTATCTACAGGCTCAAGATAAGGATATGGATCTTTTCCTTTCTAATTTTCCCAATTTCAGTTCCAGTTTCCAGTTTCTAAGCTTTTAATTTTATCCCTAAACTTTTAGAAAAATGATTTTTTTTCTGTAATTTTACATTAAACAAAACTTTGACCTTGTAGAAATAACTTCATCCATTCAGAATGCTATGCTGCAGTTAACTTGCTTCTAACTGCATAGAAGCCTGCAGCCCAACTGTGAGGAGTAAATGAGGGCTGATGAAGTGGGAAACCCTCTTTCTCTGCTAAGGCCTTTTATGTGGATGCTCTGAGGGTTGACAGTAGGAAGCCTGACCCCTATGAGGAGAATGTCCATCCTGTCCTTCTATTACACGGGCTGCTGTTACCCTGGCCAGGGCAGAGGATTAAAGGGAATTGGTACGCAGCCCTTGGCTCTGCAGGTCTTACTTCTTGACTCTGTTTCTTAGTTTGTACCACCTATGGACTTGCCCACAGGAACCTGCTCTGTGTGTCTTTGATTGATCCACGTGGCATTCCGACCTCAAAGGACTCCATAGGCTCCACTCTTTATTAGAGAGCCTGCAGCTAGCTCCCACTGAAACCAAGAGTATTTCTCTCTAAGTCTCCTGTGTTTCAGTCTTCCTGACCTGAATGCTAAGCAATTCCTCTGTGGCCATCTTCATTTATCCACACTTAACCCTTTGACCGATTTGCTTGTTTGTCAATCTGCCTTCAGAGTGGTGCGCATGCCATGTAGCCTGTTTCTCATTAAAGTGTTAGTCTAACCGCAATGCATCGCACATTGCCTACTTGTTAGTATACGGGGTACGTTATGTATCAGAGGCTGCAATCCTCGCTGCTTGCTAACTGGGTTCTAACAAGGCCAGGATAGCAGCCAGATTGACAGCTGCTGGGCATTTCAACAGGCTTGGTGTTAAACTGCTAAACTCAGAGGAGGCATAGCAGGCATAAGAATGATTGGCTGCCAAAGAGACAGAAAACAAGCCCACTGTTATAGTTTTCCAACCAACCATAAGCTTTCACAAAAAAGCTCTTGGACATTATTTCCACTGCAGACTACTTTTGTTTTGTGCTATCATTAAAATAACATTGTACATATGTTTCTCTACACTATGCTGTATCCTTCAAATCCTGTCTACTTTTATACCAGCATTACTTTCCTCTGGAGGATCCAAGCCAATGTTTGGATTATGGATTATTAGATATTTTGTTGCTATTTTATGAAACGTTCTAAAAATTTTGATACCACTGAACATTCTATTACTACAGAGTATTTTTTCCACTGGTATACATCTCTGGTTTATTTTAAAATTACCTACATTTTATGATGGAAGGACTTCATCACAGATAAAATTAAGTACATGTTATCCAAAGCTGGAAAGGTATTAGAGTGACTTTAACATCAAAACTCTTAATTTTACTTAATTTTTTTTTTTTTTTNAAAAAAAAAAAAAAAAAAAAGAGACAAGATGGAGATTATCAGCACTTACCTTACCAGTTTCAAGGCCTCTATATGCTTCATCTGAACTGTTCCGCTTCTATGACTTGATTGGTCGCCATGTCAGAAAACGTTTTTATGTGTGTTCAGTAAGCATGCTTGAATGTAGGCATTCTGAACTTCCCCTCTCTTAGCCTGCCGTCATAGAGAGGGGTTGGGCTATTAACAGTACATGTGTCTTTGTATTCTTAATGCAGTTCATTATTTGAACAGGGATAATGTCTCACAGTTACTTTAGGAGAATATAGGGGTTGTTAACAGGAATTCTCTGGCGTCTATGTCTTTTTGTAATTTCAATGCAATGAATTACGTTCACAGGGATAATGACACAAACTTGCACTTTCACTTCTGTCCTCTGAGCTATTTGTGGTAGCACGGGGTTGTAATCGTAGTGATGAAAAGAAAAAAGAGAGCTTGAGAAGGGAATTAAAACCCTTGCCCACTTTCAGAGCTAATCACATCCAATCAATAGCTGCATGACGTCAGCAAGCCTGTCAGACTGTCAGATTTGTTAAGTTAAAAAAAAAATTGTTGGATGCAATCCCCCAATTTGACCGTCGGAATGGGAGTTTCCAACACTATCCTATAATCTGACAGGCACTTTGGATGAAGCATACTGAGGCTCACCTCAGCTGCCTCCACTGGATTGTCATTCTTGTGAACACTAGTCAGAACTTATGGCCATAGGTGAAGGCCGGGAAAAAAATTGAAGAGCTTTGCTTTTTGGCTCAGCTCCACAGTCTAATACTACTCCAGCAAGCTGATGATAATATCATTATCCTTCTCACCCTGATCAGATAAAGACCTGAACGCAGCACCTGCCAGAAGCCACCATAGGGAAAATATTCCTGAGCCTTTTCCAAATATATAAACCACATCTAGAGAGGATTAAGAAATTCCTATGAGGTTTGATTAGCTGTGAGAGAGTAAAAAAGTGGTTTATTTCTTATTTCTTTATTTATCCTGAATCTGAGGAGCAAGGAATGAGACCTTGACATACTGTAGGCTTTGCAAGAACAGTTAAACCATGGGGAATCCCAAATCCCGCAGCAATATTTAACCAGGATGGACCCCATTTTAAATAGCAGACTTACATTGAGAACAAACTAACTTGCTTATAACACAGAAACTGTCTAATCATTTTGATCACAAATTTAGCATTTGTAATTTTTCTCTGTTTCCTGTGCAGGCATGTGTGGTTTGTGCTGACAGTCTAATTTAGGGTATGCTTGGATGGTTTTTTCAGTACAGCAGGGATGGTTATTATCCCCATCACTTCACACTATACTAGTCATAACAGGATACTACTGAGACAAATTTATCTAAAGATAAAGACAGTTCCTCTAGAGAAGAGGCTTATTCATCTTATTTTTAATGCCACAATATGCAATTATAAATCTAATCCAAAAATCTAACAAAAATAGGTTGCTGAAGCTTATTATAAACACTAAAATTACCACAGTCATTTTATTATGGACAGTAAAACCCTTATCAGAATGTTTTTACCTACAGTCTGTTATTAATATGCTAGTGCCAACACTTACTGAATTTTCAAATTTAATTTATTTAAATTTGCAATTATTTTAAATGAACTAAAAATTAATTGACATTTTAAAAAATGGTTTGGAAAGCATGCCATACATTTCAGATTCATTGTAATAGAGTTAAAATTAATCACAGAGACTTGGAGGTTGCTTGAAACAGTGCAGGTACAACATTTTAGTGATGATATTGTACAGAAGACAAATAATAAGCAAGTATTGAGGTAATGTGACATATAATATGAGTTTGGCTGGTGAACTGAAGCCACAGTACATGAACCTCTACAGTACAGAAAAATTTGTCATGATAGGTATCAAAACACACACTTTTGGGTACAAAATAATGTGCAGTAAATTAGCTATTTGACTGAGCACATATTTATGCCTAGTTTTAATTCCAGCCATTGACAAAGTAATATAAATTATATGCATCTTCTAGATCAGGGAAAGGGGGCAAAATATCTCAAAATAATCTCATAGCAGCAGAGCCTGAAGTTGTTTATGGCTTATCAGGTTGTTAACATTTTTAAGAAGCAACAGAAACAGAGCAACATGAATATCCCATTAAAATTCTGTTTGGCTCTGCACCATTTTGTGTCAGGCAGGTAGCATATAATCACCTTATGATGAGTGAATGGTTTGTGATGACTGAGAGCTGTTACCCACACAAGACATTTCTGGAGTACACCTCAAGAAATAATCTGTGCTACCTGCTTAAAATGGGACATAAAGAGAATAATGGTAGATGCCAAGAATCACATATCTAGTCTGGTACTTGTTACTGCCATGCATGGGCAGTTGATTTAAATTTTTTATGTGAGCACTAAAGCTACAGTGGAATTTGCCAGTTCTCTTCCTTTTCTCTCCAAAACAGAGAGGGAGTAAGAAACACCATTTGTCAGTGTACATTGCATCTCTGCCGTTATAGTCCCAAATGAAAGCCCAGTATGTGGTTCCTTTCAACAGACGATGGTAACAGGACCTGTTAATTGGACTTGGCTACGTTCTCCTCCATAAAGCCTCCCTGTCAGCATGACTGAAATGTACTGGGCGACAATTGCCCTTAGAATGTGCTTAGATACATAGACACATACTTTGTTTCACAGCAGTGCATCAGCTATATGGACAATGCTTTAACCAGAAACATTGTATGCAGGATACAACTGGATTTGTGCAAGAGTGTGGTATTAAGTAGTCAGAGTGATCGCTTGGATGATAACTCTCTCCTAGTGCACCAAAACTGCAGTCACTTTGAAGTTTTTTTTGGATTAGAGGCAGTTTGGTAGCTGTAGTTCAGTTTAAATAGTTGCATGACATCAGGGCACTTACAATAGTGTGCAAGATCTTTTTGTTTCGTTTTGCACAAAAACAAGCTAAACTTGAGTATTTAAAAATTGCGCTTGTCTGCCTGGGGAAGTGGTTTTTGCAGTGCAAAAGGGCCTAAAATTCCTGGTTCCCGAAAAAGTTCCTGTGGTATGAAAGAGACTAATGGAAGTTATTTTAACCCAACTGCATTCCCTGTTGTTACTAATCCTGTGACTGAATCAGTGTAAAGTGAAAAGAAAATACAAAGGTGCATATTGTTAATTGCCTGTGAGGGTTCATGGCAAATGTTTTTCTTGTCAAACCATTAGTTTCAAAAAGATGCAGCTGAGTTGGCTCAGCTCTAATGCTTCATATGCTGAATCTCAGACATCATGACATAATAAGAAAATGTATTTCAGCATAAGTCCAGTTGGTGCAGTATGTCTGAGGCAATGCGGTATAATTCTTCATGGCTAGCTTTCCACCCCTGGCTTGGAGTGTTACAGCATTAGCGACTGAGCCAGGATATTCCTGCCTGGCTGCAACGAGCAAACACCATTCACTGGGACTGTCGTTTGATTGGATTGAAGCAGACCTAAGCACAGCTCGAGCCGCACTTATCAGCTAGCTGGCAGATAGGACTTGTCATACTGGCTGTCAGATCTGATGAGGGGGACGGCAAGCCTCACAATGGAGCTCAAATGCAATCTCCTCCTCTGCAGCTGCATGGTCTGCCTCAGGGACACGCTTATTAGACTTTGTAAACAGCCACGTGAGTGCTGAACTGTAAGAGCTAGTGTCAGCCAGGCTGCCTCTATCAGCCAGCAAGCCAAGACCGGGAGCAGTTCCATACAACACTACTGTTATAATAATTAGATTTACAAGAAACCAAGGACTAAAGTGAACGGTAGCACAATGGAGTGAACATACATGGCCTGTGAGTGATATATTGGTCAGTAGATGTCTTCAAGAAGCTTTAGACTACATTTCATGAGACAATACATGTTACACTGCAAATTAAATCAAAATTAATCAGCCTCAATGAAACATTGAAACGTTCAGCTTTTTCATTTCTTTTTGAATGGAACTTTCAGAACTCAGATTTATAGAACTTTTAACTGTGAAAAAGTGCATGGCTTTCATTTGAACAAGAAGCTTAACCAGGAGGCATTAAGGCATATTTCGACATGGCTTTGCCATGCAGGTCATTGGCATGAGTACAAAGGAAATAATGAGGACCTGGGTAAGAAATAGAGGTCCCCACAATGCAGGTCTGATTAGTCTTTATTAGTCTGTTCCTGCTTCTAACTTACATCTCATTGGCCAGGTATGGAGCCCACAGCTGGAATTTTTTTTTTTTTTTTTTTTTTTTTTTAATTAATTTTCAACCTGCTCCCCTGTCTCAATCTCACTCCTCTTTTTAATATAATCTCGCTTTCTTGTTCTCTGATTATGGCCATTTCACCAAATGCCTCCTGGTTCCCTGGTTTAAACAAACGGATATGCATTGCCGGAGGAAGCCCAGAGACGTTTAATATCTGGCTGAGTACAAAGAGTGAAAGAGAAAGAGACCTGGCTGACAGGAAACTCGTTCCTTTTTCCAAGGAGCACACGGTCTCTGTTCTGCTTTCCTGAGATCATTAATTTCTCCAAAAGAGATCTCCCTGGGTGAGACTCATTCACATGCAGATGGCACTATTCCTCAGGAGCCTCTATCGCTCTTTCTCTCTCTTTCCATCAGACCATTTAGTGCCCCCCCCCCCNGCCCCCCCCCCCTTTCCTGTATTTCTCCCTCCTATATTCAGCAAACGGTTAGCTTGGCAGCCTTGGGTGACATAGCACTCATATTTCAGCACTGGGGAACAGGAGTAATGCAATGCGCTGCTATGGATACATTACATGAGAATTTGTCTCTTTAAAAGTGAGCAAAGTCGGGGAAGGTGTCACTTAGTGATACAGGCATTTATCTATGGGGGTCATTTCTCTTCTCTGTCCTCTATTATCCTCTAACAAAACCTCCTCCCTTCATCTCTTCTTCTTACTCACTCTAGTATCTGTGTTATGATATGTAATAGTGTGTTGGTGTGTGCTACAGATGTCATCCCAACAGGGAAGACCCACATTATGGTGGGTTAAATAGTAAATGTTCCCCTGTCTCTCATCTTAGCAGACAGCTAGCTCTCTTTCCTTTGCTGCTCTCATCTCCATTTCATTCTCATTTTCTTTCTATATGGTAATAATGCCGGTGATGCTGGAGTTTAAAGCTCTATGATATCTATCTCGTTTGCATCTTAACCCGAACCACCACATCTTGGTGCTTTCTAGCAGCAGCTCTTCCATGAGTGCATGCCACAGCAGTAATTAACAATTAGCGACCCATTACTGCACACATCCATACCGTAACACTCTCTCTCTCTCTCTCTCTTTTCCCCTCTCCCCCTCTCCCTCCCCCTCTCCCCTCAGTTCATCTAACCTCATAGACTTTGATGACACACTTCTTTGAAGACCTGATCAAAGACGGGAGCCTTTGATGAGAGTGATGTTTGCTTTTGGTGAGGAGGTAAGGAGGAGGAATACCAATCACCTTTTCGGAAAAAATGGAAAGAGTGAGAGATAGAGAGTAGAAGAGAGAAGGAATGGAGAGAGAAAACGTCAAGTTGCTATATTACACAGTTATTGCTTCTATGTTTTTTTTTTAAATTTCATGTAAATGTTATTTATGACACTGAAATGTTTATAATCAGCATTTTCCCCAAATTTCTGACAGATATAATTTACACAAGCATGTAATATTTCTGCAGCTCCGTCAGACTATAATATACAGTATATACACACACACACACACACACACATATATATATATATATATATATATATATATATGTGTATATAAACTTTCACCAGGATGATTAATATATTTAAAAAAAAGAGTATGGCAATAAATTCTTGCTCCAAAATGTTCCCTTGTAATACCATCATCATCCTGAGTGGGCATGCATCTCAGAGAGAACAAAATGGCTCGTAGGTCACACTGCAGAGAAAGAAAATGAAAACGGATGCAGATAAAAAAAATAAATAAAAATGAGAGATAGAAAAAAGGAGGTGAAATGACAGGAGGTGAAAAAGACAGTATGTCAAAATGCAGCAAACGACAGGAGCGTTCCCTGTCTCCATCACACGACCTCAGCTGACTTTTATTATTGTTGCGTGTCCCCTTTTCCTCTCCGTTCTACTTTGTAACATTTGCTGCACTGCTGTCCTTGTGTGTGAGGTGAGAACAAAGCAGAGCGCTGAACTCTGCATCTGTATTCAGGTGCACTAATGGAATCACTGAGGCTAAAATGGCAGAAGGTGAAAGGTGAGTGCGCAGAGAGCAGCAGCCAGCTCCACGCCACCGCGGCTGCTGTCGCTCTGCCAAACCACTCAGCTGTGATGGTACAGGAAGTGCTTTTGTGTGTGAATGACAGGTTTTTGTGTAACTACGTATGGTTGTGGAATGATTTTTATTTTTTTTTTTGTGATCAATTCTTTTATGCAGGAGTTTTGTTTTTTATGCTCTACTGTGGATTTTGAAAAATTTGATAATAGGCTTTTCTGACTGCTGTATTTCAAGGGAGTTTTCTGGCATTTGTCAGTATGCTTAAACACACAAGATGAGTCACTTCTTCCCACTTTATTTTCTTTTGCTTTTGAGAGAAGCTTTGCTGTACTGTCATGTCAGGATAAACAAAAATCTTTAAAATTGCTTTAAAAACGTACATACAGCACTCAGCAATATGTCATCAGTAGATGTTTCAAGAAATTGTGATCACACGCAGAAAGAGGAAACATGATTTCTGACGAGTTGCAATATGGCATTTTAAAGGACAGTGCTGGTGATTTTGCATGTTTAATCTCAATAAATATTAACCACATACATGTTACTGTATGTTACTGCCAACCATTTCCCAAAATGTAAAATCGTATTTTAGTTTCCATGTTATTTTGCTAAATCCCTGTGGTAATTGAATATTATTGATAGTGATAAATAAATCAAAATTATTCACAGGGGGTTGCTGTTGTGCGAAAAATTCTGGGATTTTTGGCTGCCACAATCATCATAGCAGTAACCTGGTTTGACATATGGCAACCATTCTGACATCTTTGGCAACCAAATGCCAGTCGTTGGTTTACTTCAGATCCCTGCTTGTTTTTGTGCTGTGATGCATTCATGAGCTGTGCCCAGACTTCCAAGACTTAACAGTTGGCTAATTAACAGATTCACATTAACCTTTTGCCCAAGTCTGTGTCTGCTTATTCTTTATTTTGTAATTTTAGGATTAGATTTTCTGAAATCATTGCTTGTGTCCAGAGAATCACACCAACACACACAGATCACTGAATACAATCACACATCCCAGGGCTTGGCTTCTGGATATAAATAAGGCACTTGCACCAAGTGTACCAAGGACCAGTATGAGGTAATTAGCTGAAGCCTGATCAAAAGAGAAGTGGTGCTAAAAGAAATGAAAAGGTGAGCAAACAATGAAGAAATTGCAAGTCAATCGAGCCAAGTTAATGGAGGATCAAATCACTGCCAGTGTAAAAATTACAAGTCTGTGTCATTTGTCTTAAAATTGAGAAAAAAAAAAATTGGCACTATTTCTTACTGTTACTTACAGCAGAATAATGGCTCATCAAATAAAGAAATTGAATTCTGTCAATGAGTCAGTCATGTTACCCATTATGATAATCAAGATGGATGAATGCTGTCTAGCAATTTAGTGTCAATGTATTAAATGTTGCCCTGCTTTGATAAGATGATGTGGTGTGAAATGGTATTGTTAGCCCTGTGCTATAGCCTATACTATTCTATTTCAATCTATAATTGCTGAATTGATTAAATAAAGCCTTATGGGACACGCTGCTGCCAAATAATTATGATGGGGTATTCAAATGTTACTTCAATTCTTCTTCAATTATGTACAGAAAGCCCCAGAAATGTGTTTTAGCTCTTCAGAAAGAGATGAAAGAAACCCTCTTAGTACAAAATTGCATCATGTGACAGATTCTAGCAGAATTCAGATTGCATAAGAAAGGGTGCAGGAGTTTGGCTCTTCCTCGCCGTGTGTTTGTGACACCAATTTGTCAACAACATACCTTCTTGTCATTTTTATCCTAAATCCAAATCCTGTCTGTCTGGCCAGTGACAAGCTTCTTCATAGACATCACAGAGGATCACTTTTTCTTTCTCTTTCTACCTGCTTTACTTTCTTTCATTTTTTTCTGACACACACACACACACACTCACTGTACACACATGCACACCCTCCCTTGTGGGTACCGTTTGGAGTGTTACTTTCTTTCCCAGTGAGGTGCCATTGTAAAGCTGCTCTGCCTGAGGGGAGAGAGGCCAATTTGACCCTCCTTCTATCACTCCTTCTCTTTTCCTCCTCTTCTCTGCCTATGTCTTTTTCTGTTGTCCCTGTTGTCTTGTTTGTCCCACCGGTGTTTACCTCTTCCCCCCTCTGTTTGGCTCAGCATTCACACTGACAGTGTAAGGCCATTATTTTTCCCTTTCTCACTTGTACCCTCGCTTCTCACCCCTACCCTCTCCTTTTCTCTCTCGAGCCCCTTTCTCTTTCTCTCCCGGCACCCTAATTGGCACACCACTTTCTCCCCTGTCATCACCAGTGTTGCTTTGAAAGCTGCAGTCAACCCAGCAGGATACAGCAGGCTATGCAAGGCCCTCCTGCACTGGCAAAGCCCAAACCACCATTTTATTATCGCCATTATTCTCGTCTTTATTTAGACTATATACTGCACCAATCATCCCTAAAGACTCTCATTCATATATGAAGCTAAGCACAGAGATGCATCCAGTCAAAATCTCATGCGCATGCTCCTTACATGCACACATAAGCATAGTCATCATAAATGCACGCATACACAAATCTCTGTTATTATTGGGAAAAGTAGGAGGGAAAGTACAGCCCATCACTTTAGGACATAGACAGAAAGCAAGGGAGAGTAATAGGCAGTATAGGATGCTCAAGGAATTCTTTGTACATTTAAGGATGTAAATATTTGAGTGGCTCCAGCAGTGTGCAGTGTGTGTGTGTGTGTGTGTNGTTATCCAGCAGCAGGGTGTTGTAGCTAGGAAAATGCTTGTCAGTTCTCAAGGGGTGAGCCCTTACCGCTGAGAACTGCTAAACCATTACAAGGCCTTCTCTGGGGCCCCCATCTTGAAAGTGGCAAACTGTCTTTAGTTATTCATGATATGTTGCATTAGACTCACTGCTGAGCCGTAATTCATACATCCCCTGTCATACAATGCCCAAAGTACTGCTTGTACCAAGCGGACATTCCCTGTGAAACAATGTGTGAGATCCATCAATATTCATGACATAACACTCGATCCTTTCAGCAAAGGGCCTCAACAACCAACCAAATGTGTTGTGCTTTACCCTGCTAACTTTCTTCTGGTCGGAGGTACTGAACAGACAAAAATGGCCTTCAGGTGATGAGATATGAGGAAAGAGAGACAGTGTAAAATTGTGTAAACCCCTCCTCGAAAGCCCTCAGGTCTTCGTTAGTTAATTATTCTCGTTAGCTGCCGTAAAAGTGGAATCTCCCCAAAGCTTGCATAGATTAATCAGCAGTAATTGAAAGGTAATTCCAACTCCTGCAGGTGTAACTCAGCCNAAAAGTGGAATCTCCCCAAAGCTTGCATAGATTAATCAGCAGTAATTGAAAGGTAATTCCAACTCCTGCAGGTGTAACTCAGCCTGAAAGTGAAGTTAAAAGGGCCAAGCAGAAGAGAGATGTACTGTATCTGGTGGACTGCAGCATTTTACAACACACACACAGCCTTTGCACCTCCTGCGCTCTCTGCCTGCACGTCCTGTTCCTTTGTAATTGTTTATCTCGCTCTCAATATTGCTTATTTCTACACATCACATTCACTCCGGTCCTGTTTTGCATCTCCCATCTTCTTTCCCTGTGCTCTCGCCGGATTCGACTTAATAATTCATTTTCACTCCTGCTAAAAAGAACACATACCCTGAAGAGAGAGAGAGAGAGAGAGNAGAGAGAGAGAGAGAGAGAGAGAGAGAGAGAGACTCCTTTCTGTAATGCCCGAGGCCCCAGGCTTTCTCTATCTCCCTGTTCTACCAACCTACTCCCACTTGTACCCCTGACACAGCTCCCTCTTCTCCCTCTCCCCTACACACACCACACTCACACACACACATATTATTATTATTTACCCCCGAGCATGCCCAAGACACCCCCAGCTGTGAGGAAATGTCAGGCGTTTACCGCCCACCACCCTTTTTTTAACGCACACACACACACACATAAACATACACACACACACACACACACACACACACATATATTCAGTACGAGAGCATACACTGCATTCATACACAAGTTCACAAGCTGACACCATGAACCACACATGCCTAGGTACACAAACACACAAATTCTTGTCACACAACTCACTGGAGGAAATCTTATTAGTCAGAGGGACGATGCTCTTGATTGTTACTTCTTTCTTGGTCTTGGTGGGATCTGGTTTGGCACAGTCTGGCAAAGCCGATTACATTTTCGGGAAGCAGGGAGACCTGAGGTGTAAAAGGACCCAGTTTTGTTCCACTCCTCCCTCTCGTTTCCCCCCTTTTTCTCTATGCTGATTTATTCATATGCTCTTGAGGTTTAGCTACCATGGGCTCATGGTTGCATTCGTTGATTTCAGCTGGAGATGATTTCAAATTCAGTGGATTACATTTGTGGATATTGAAAAAAAAAGACAAATGGAAAATGAGGGAGGTGGCTTGTGGAGGAAAAATGGCTCAATGACTCGCCAACAGAGCCTTGTGAAAATGGACTTTATGGCAAACCAAACTGATAGCAATGCCTGGGTTGATGAATGGATATTACCTTGCTGTTGGCTGTCTTTAAACATGTGAATAGCTGGCAAGGCAGCATGAATTTGATTAGAAACTGCCCATATCAGCCATTTCCCTGCCCTTTATCCTCTTAACTTTGATCCAGCATCAGGTATAAAGTTTGATAGAAATGCTCAGGGTGTCAAATTTCACACAGCCTGGCTGAATAAGAGTACATGTCACAGTTCCCACAAGGCTGCTTTTGTGCAAAAGAATGAATGAATAAAAGGTGTGCCATTACGATAAAAACTGAATATAGCCAAAGTCATTATGTTGCATAGTGTCCGGTCATTTCATGCTTGTGTCCACTGCCAGATGGTGGAATATGGGCCAGCATATGTGAGTCAAACTGGGAGAGAACAGAGGTCTCTCTGGTGTTGGCAAGTCGTCCCCGTCGATTGAATCCTCATTACCATCCTCTCATAATTGTGTTTTTCCTTTTTTTTATCGGATATTCTAATGGCTGCTGTTGCATGTAATTATGTAGCAATTATCTGCTTCCTTGCCTCGAACTGGTGTTCCATCGCTGTAATGCAAAGTCAGATTGTGTCTATTACACTCCCGCTGGCATGGCAGGTTCAGTTAAACTCTGTCAGGGTGCTTGACTGGGGACAGATTGAACGTTCGCTTAAACTTGTCACATAGTCCAAATAACCTTTAGTCTTCCTTTCAGTCCATTCATTGGTTCAGTTCCAACCCCATCCAGTCCACTCCGTGCTAGGATAATTAGTCTGCAATCTCAGAAAGAAGAAATCATTGATATGTATTTTTCTCCCTCTATTTTCTTCCCCTCGAGTCAAGTTGATTCTTTGAAGTTGGGGCATGTATGAAATCACTTGATCTTTATTTCTTTAAATTCATTACTTATTTTCTAGTTGTGTGCATGTCATGCATTTTTAACAATCCCTTTGAGTTGATTTTGTGATGTGTTTTAGTAAAGAACATCAAAGGAATCTCTCTCTGGTTCTCTTTCTTTCTCTCTCTCTCTTTCTTTCTCTCTCTTTCTCTCTCCTCTCTCTCTCTCTCTCTCTCTCTCTCTCTCTCTCATTCTTTAGCCTTTTCATCTCCTGTTTCCCGTTTTGGAGTCTGAACTGCATGCAGAGAGAGCTTTTCTTTTCAAATGGAGTTGTGGAAGAAAGTTAGAAGAGAGCGAGGTAGATGATTGCCATTAGTGTTTTTTTTTTTTTTTNTTTTTTTTTTTTTTGTTTGTTTGTTGTTTTTTGGTGATTTCAACTTTCTTTCCTTCTTATCCAGACCATTAAATATGGTTGCAAACCAGCAATTTGACAGTGAACACTTCTGTTATTCCCAGAGGCAGGTTCCTTGTTGACTGCATAATACACTAAATTGCATTTCCCTGCACTTGTTGGCCAAAAGTTGTAACACGTAAGCTTATTCCTTACTTTATTAGTGTTTGTAGTGCTGTCATTTGTTGTTGATTTCACTTGGTTATTAAATTAATTTAGGCAATCAGACCAAAGACAGTTTTACGCTGAGCATGGATTTTTAAAAATATTAATTCCATGGGTTGCAGTAGAAGCTTACACACTGCTGTGGAAGCTTTTTGAAAAAAACATTTTTTTTAAAATGGAGGCACCCTTAACTGCTGCGGATCTCCATTTGCAGAAAGTAGTGTCCGAGAAATAAGAATTCCAAATGTCACACGCACATCACACTCTTCCGCCATGGGAGAAAGACTGATCAACTTGATATTTCAGCACCTAATTTTATATGACAAACACAGAGAGGTTTTTGAATGTTGAAGTCAAATAGTTAATCTGGCTGCCGATTGCACAGCAGCTTGGGTATGAAGACGGTAACTTATTTAATGTGAATTGTTAATGTTAGCTGATCCAGAACTTATCTCGTAATGCTAGTTTGCTAGCTATATTGCTATTTTTGTCTTAATTTAGCTCAGAAGACTCCCCCCAGAAAAATGGTTGCGGATAATCTGCACGGGTTTCTGTTCAGTTATCTGCACGGAAACTTAGTGTTGTGACACAAATAAATAAATAAATTAAATAAAAATAATAAATAAATAAATAAATAAAAATTTGTACATCTGTAAACACTGCAGGACACCAGCTGTATATACTGTATGATTAGTAGTACTTCTATAATCTTATTTTTTTAATTCATTTCCCAAAGTAAAAAACATGTCTTCTTATTACAAATTGATTTTATGTTCTATAAATTCCATGTTTGGAAAATCTAATATCTTTTTAGATAATTTCTTCTATATAATGGAGACATGATGCAGAACGATTATATGGCTGACATACAGTATGAGAGCTTGTCACAGTTTCCTGTTCTGTCATCATCACATATAATGGTGAAATGTTAATCATATATGATTGATGTCATGCTGTGAATTCCTTTCAGACCTGTTAACGTTCTGATAATTATATTGATGAAACAGACACGTACTTATAATTTAATAAACACACATTTGCATTGTTCCCATATGTTTAAAATATTTTAGAGGTTAACCTGTATGTTGAGTAACACGGGGAAAATGTTCCTCTGACAAACAGAAGCTGTAGTGTTAACCTAACTTCCTCTCCCTTATTGAACATTTCCTCTGCTCTTGACGTAGCCAATGATCACGTCTGTGAAAGCATTGACACATACGCACCCCCTCCATCTATGCTCTGCCTTTGCCAGACATCTTGTGCCCCCTGTGGCAGCAGCAGGGCGTGGTCTGCCCTCCAGGCATCAGAGGGGCGCCCTCTTGCCTTCGGGCTCTCAGCAAGCACAGCTGCGCCGCGGACGGTCCCTGCCCCCGGGTACAGAGAAAGTGTGTCACGTTTGATTTCCTCTCATAACAGGGCAGAAGCCAGCAAAACTTTTCTTGAGAACCTCTTGCTAAATAAAGGAGGAAAGTAACTCACTACATTTACCTAAAATAAGGTATTTTACTCAAGTACTTGTATTTTGGGAGCTTTCTGCTGTTTGTTCTCTGATGTTTTATTGGGAAACATTGCATATTTATTCCTTACTTCTGTCCTCCCTTCTTTTATTCTTTCCCTTCTGCCTTCTTTCTTTCTTTCTTTCTTTCTTTCTTTCTTTCGCTTCACCTAAAAAAATTAAATCCCCAAAACAGAATNTTCTTTCTTTCTTTCTTTCTTTCTTTCTTTCGCTTCACCTAAAAAAATTAAATCCCCAAAACAGAATATAAATGAGAAAGTGACAGTGGAAATAAACTGCTTTTCTTTGCTTTGAGTACTTTTAATTTAAATATTTGACAGCTTTTTTACTTCTAAAACTTATTTATTTTTAGTTAACATAGCAATCAATGCATGACTTTCAATTGTAATAAAGTATTTTTGCACAGGGTAATTCTTCCTCTAATTCAGGAACGAAGTTCAGTACTTTGTCTGATACTGTTGCTGACAAACTGTTACAAATCCTCCATATATAATCTGTTCATCATCATGCTGATTTTATCACAAAATTTACACTTGGGTCATGTCAGGTTATTTGATTGAAACAAGAACAAATTTTTGTCAAATACACTGACGGAAGAGTACAAACTTTGTATTTTGAAGTAAATTTCTCAAAAGTTGCTGCAAGTATTTTACACCTCCTGTCACAGTTCTGCATGTCTGGTCAGCCATTCACCTGCCATTTCTGCATGCCTGGTCTTCAGCTACTCACCTGCCATTTCTGCATGCCTGGTCTTCAGCTCCTCACCTCCGTTCATCAGCCTGATTCATTTCAGGTTTGGACGCTGTCACCAATTAGCACCAATCAGGCATGGATTTAAGCCCCAGTCTCACACTCACCCTTTGCCAGATTGTTCTTAGCTATCCTCGATGCAAGACTCTCCAACGTTTATTTGTGGACTGACATTCTGTTACCAACTCGGCCTGTTTTGGACTATTCTGCTCATCGCCCCCCCCTGGTTATCACTTCTGCCTTCTGTCCCCGACTCTGATTCCAGTCTCTGCGTTTGGACTCTTTGTTTGACTGTGTCAGTGTAGGCACTTTGTCCTGCCAGTTTTTCTGCCCGCCTCTGTGTTGGACTGAGAGCTCTATTAAAGATCTTTACTTGTCGGAGTTGTACTATGTGCTGCATTTGGGTCCAAACCCTTCCCGTCACACCTCCATAAACTTGCTTGAATAGCGGCCCATGCTTGGCTCAACAATTTGCATCTCTGGGGTTCCTCTCCCACACAATGCTCAGTGCAACAGCCAAAGGCTATAATCAACTTAGTAAGAGTTTTTCCTCAATGCATGCACACTGTGAAATGTGAATGTTCAAAATGGAAAGGCTCTTTAGACTTGTGCTTTTTTTTTTTTTTTTTTTNTTTTTTTTTTTTTTTTTTTGTCATCTTCCATTTCACTGTAAAAGAGAAGAGAGGTAGAGAAGCACTATAATTAGGGAAAAAGCATTGTATTAAGGGTCAACTAAAAGTGTTCATTTGGAAATGCTGTTTTAATAATATATTTCAGACTGAAAATCTCATTAGTTTTAATGGCAGCAAGATGTGACAGCTATGTTTTTAGTAATTGAGATTGGAACAATGGCCAAAAGTTGCCTCACTATTGTGCATCAGTGGAGCGTGTTGTGTGAGAGTTGAAGGAGGAAGTTAGGCTGCTTTCATATGATAAGCAGTGAGTAGTGTGCTGAGCTGGGTGCTGGGTGTGTGTTCCATTCTTGTGTATTGGGAGCTGGATGGTTACTCCCAACCTCACAGCACGCCATCTTGTGCTGCACACAAAGCTCAGATTCTCCGCTTTGCCTCTGCACTCAAAGTTCAACCAAATTCAACTTTGACCCATGCTGCTGACCTTTCCGATGTGCATCCAATGACAGAATAGTTGTATTTGATGTAAGCAGAAGTGATATAAAAATAGAGGAGAAGCTCGTAACCTGCCGAGAGCAATTTCCCGACTTTAAAATCTTACCATATCTGTGCACAAAGGCAATTGCATGGTGAAATGTCAGCAGTCAGACAGGGCTACCAGGTTTCTTAACTGGCAGATAATCTATGATCATCAAGGTCAAGGTCAGCTTTATTTGTCACCAAGGAGAAATTTGGCATGGGCATCAAGGTGCTGTTCCATACACACTCACATCCATTCTACGTTCAACCTCAATACAGCTGTAAACACATCACAATTAATACAATATCAGCTAACATCCAATGTAATAATAATAATATTAAGAATATAAAAAGATAATGATAAAAATAACCATGGGGCCTGTAGAAGTAAGATAGCCATAATGAGGGATAAAGATAAAAATCCTACATTATAATATTGATCGATTAATCCTTAGTTTTATTCAGTAATTTTATTGAAAGTGGCACCAAGGAGAATTTATACTGGCTGTGTCATATTCATATCGGCTGTGTCGCCCCTGGGCGCTTCTTGAAGATGCGTATTGCTGCATCGGACTCCATTCCATACGCTGACCAAGGTGCAGGGTAGCAGGAGTGTAGGCAGCAAGGATGCAATGCGATGCAAATACCGCTGGTGATATGACAGCAAACTCAGAGAGATTAATTAGACAGCACATCTTTTGTTTTGAAGTCCATGAAGCTACCTTATAATAACCTTGTAATCTTGTGGTTGGATATTGACAGTGATGAAAAAGCACCAACTTTATTTGTGCCGTTTCAAAGAGTCTTCAAGTGACTGTGACAAGCAACTTTCCAATAGGCGACCAATCTGAATTTAGCAACAAAGCCGCTGGAAAATCAAAGAAATGTGCTCACTCACCTCAGCAACAGTTGCTATAGCGACTGAGTTTGTATTGGGTCTTTATTGGTCTGTCTTATCATTTCCTGCTTCCTTTGGCTTTTGTTTCCTCTTTGATAATTAATGTATAAACACACACACGCATGCATGCACGCACACACGCAAAACATACTCCCTTAAGGTTTTGCGTTTACAATAGGCAGTACCTTTTCTTAAAGCTTCAAATGTTTTATTTTTGGTTACATAATGCTATCTTGTGTCCCTTGTATGTATTATATTGTATTATATTAAGATTGTGTAAACATTCATGTTGTTCACTCCCTGGATTTAAATTGTCACACAAGAGGAGCAAAAAAAAAAAACAACAAAAAAACAAAAACAGTCCATCAGGAAGTAGTGTTGCTAATATTGAGGTTCCTCCTGGGATTCGAGATTCTCTGAAACAAAAGAAGGTAATTCAGTGTAATCACTGACATTCACTGTGGATATATCTGCTTTTTTTTCATGTTTTTTTGATGTCCAAATAGAAGAAATCCATTCATTTCTTTTGTTGTTATTTCTGCATTACCATCAGGAGGACATAACTATTTCGCTGTAATGAGCAGCACTCACAAAAATGTGAAGATAAAAAAGGAAAAAAGAAAACAACCTGAGAGAGGTTTGCAATCAACGGTGTGTACTCTCTTTAATGAAGATAGGAAACTACTCTAACTCAAGAGGCGTCCTTGCCTTTACACCAGATGTGAGAAAAAAATGGAAGCTGTTAGTCTGCCAATTGTCAATTTTGAAGTCCATTTTTTGTAATTTTGTGGTCAATTTCCACCCCAAATATCCTTTTTAGAACAAAATGGCTCTCCAAATATCAGTCAAAGGAGGCTGGAAGCTACAATTGTGTTGAACTAAAGTAGGGCAGTACAGTATGTGCAACTGGGAGTAAAAATGTTCTTAGCCGATCCCATTCTGAAGTATTTGTGCTGAAGTGAAGTGGAATAGAGAGGCACATCTATCAGAAAACACTCACCCGGATCCACAGCCCAAGGCAACAGTCTGAATCTTCAAGACCAGAGCCACACAACAAAGCCATATTCCTGCTGGCCCAGCAGTGATTTTTACTACAGGTACAATGAGTACAGTTATATAAAATATGTATACATATTTTCTGTAAAGTCTCAAGAACGCCAAATGGGTGTATATTGGTTTCCTCTATTTGTTTCTCCTTGTACTCGTCTAATTACTGATTCTGTGGAAATATAGCTGCCAATTAGCACAATGTGAAGATAAATACATTAAAAGCTACATCATTTCCAGAGAAGTACTTTCTACTTGACTAAAATGAGTGTTTTATTTGAAGACAAAACCACAGCCTAATTAGACTATACTTAATATATAATTTAAAAGCATATTATAACACATATAAGAATATGACTCATATCAGATAGCACTGTTATCAGCTCTACTTACTTGCAATGCTGTAATTTGCCAAAGAGGAGAGAAAAGAGAGAAAGAAAGCAAGATCCCGTGAGTGGTTTTTTTTATGAGAATGGATGTTATTGAGTGACTGTACAAAACTAGAATGAAGTACAGACAGAGATGCAGTTGAATAGCAATAAAAGTTCTGGGAGGAAATGAATGAGGAGGAAGACAGGGATCATATCCCTGTGAATATCATAAGAAAAGTAAATTATAAGTTTTCACAAATTTCAGAGACAGACGAGTGACAGTGACGACAGAGGGAAATGGGATTTTTGGGAGTTTCTTCAAAGGTTCTTCAGTTTCACACTGTCAAATTAAAGTGTCCATGTATCTGAGGATGGATAAGTGATATTCCAGCTAGGTGCTAGGTGGTCTGCAATTCCCATGAATAATTTGAGTGTGTCACTGTGGGCAGTCCTTCTAAAGGAGATTGTGTGGGCAGGGGGCCGGCTAATGATAGATATATACCCGGTTCCCTGTTCATTCCCCTTTTCTCCCTACCACAGATTAAAGAAAACTGGGTGCTGAAAGAAGGTGAAGGAGAAAGCAAGTAAAAAAGCAACAAAATGACTGTGTGCAAGATTATAAATGATAGTTAATTTTAGACTCACCCAGTGTACTAGTCCCTGCTGTTTAATTGTGCAAATACTGCTCATCCTTATTACATCTTTCATATTTCTTCTTTTAGTATGCATATTATTGTATCCAGGGTCAAAGAAAGAGCATTCATGCATTTGCCTCGTGCACTGATATTTATATTCATAATCCAGATCTATAAGGTGAAAAATAAAATAGACTCAAACGTCTTCAGTACCACAGAGAACTCCCACATAGATTCACGCTATCAGTTGCTGCCAGGGTGGCAGCTATGGTGACAGGGGCTAACAGGGGAGGCTGGCATTTGAACAGAGAGGAAGGGAGGGAGACAACAGAGGGAGCAGAGACAAGAAATTGTGAGAGGGAGCCGACAAGAAAAATGAAATGAGAAAAGGGAGTAAGAGGCAATGTGGTAGTTTAGGGAGGAAGAGAGGCAAAAGTAAAATAATTGGTCAGATTTCTTTTGGATAATAATAGTGGTGTGTGCCTTAAATGACCATACTGGTGATTTTGCATGTTTAAGCCCAATAAATACTGCCCACACACACGTTATGTTACTGACAGCTATTTTCCAAAACATAAAACTGCGTTGTAATTTTCCTGTTATTTTGCCAAATCCCCTAATCTTTCAAAATCAAATCTTCAGATGATACACCCACCTTAAAATTCTATATTGTGCTTGCTAACACATATGTCCAAATGTAGAAGAGATGGTAATTTTTCATTTCTCTGTAAAAGCCATCTTCTCCTGGCATTATATGCCCTGGTGGAGACATACATTTTCTTCTGTGGAGCTCCATGTTGGACCAGTTAAATAAAGTTTCTTCAAAAAAATAAAATTAATAGACATGGTATTTGTGGTGATGGATTTCTTATCTCAGACATGTTTCAAGTCTGGACAAGTTAATTTTAATTGCGTTCTGGAATGAATTGAAACCAATGGCAGTCTGGAAGGAAGGAAAAAAATAATTATATTTACCACTCCAGTAGGTTGTTTTGGGAAATTGTTGCTAACTTAACGTGTATGGTTATATAAATTGGGCTCAAAATTCAAACTCACCATCATGGTCTTTTAATAATACTACTAGTAGCATGCCTTTGTGAAAAAAAACTTGCCTTATGCTACCTCCGTACGTACATGGGTCTGTGTACCTATCTTCTGTTTTGAAACAAAAATGGAAAACATTTTCTCGACCTGATTTGAAAATATATTCCATTGCTACATCTAAAAATGGATATTAAAACATTTTTTATATATATATTTTTTTTTTAAGGAAAATACTTTGTATACTCTAATTTCATTGTTTTTAATCTGCTTTTTTTTTTTTTTTTTTTTTTTNTTTTTTTTTTTTTTTTTTTTCTTTACTTTTGCTTTAGCCTATTGAATTTAGCTGTGGAGGATTTGTGGCCAATAGGCTTTGTTCTTGATAGGGAGAGGCGATTATAAAAGGGGCGGAGCTTCAAACAACCTGTAAAGAACATGGCTGATGCTGTTGTCAGTGGCAGTGACGCCAAAATAAAGGTGAGTGTTTTGCATAAAGATAGCAGTAAGTCAGTGCAGGGTTATAGAGTTGAAGTACGTACTTTTGATCATAAAGAAGACAAAGATGTATTTTTAAGCTGGTTTGTTTTCTGTTTCATGGTGTAATTACTGTAGCTTATTGTGGTTGTTAGCCAAGTTAGCTTCAAGTAAAAAGTAGCTGTGTAGCTTTATGCTAGGTAGCATAGCATTCACATGTGTTTAAAGGTAATCAGCTAGCTGAGTAGCATGCTAGTTAGTTGATTAGCAATGATTGATTGCATGAATAGAGCAGGTTTGATAGCATACTCCATATGCTAGCAGTCAAGTTTGATTGTAGTATATTGAGTAGTATATTTGGTAGATAGTTGTTGAACTAAACTGTTAGCTAGATATTTCACCCTGGTCGCAAACTGTTTGCCCTCCTCCCCTGTGGAAGGTGCTACAGGTCTCTTCGTTCCAGGATCAGCAGGCTCAGGAACAGTTTTTATTCCCTCAGCTGTCACCTTGCTAAACTCTACAACACAGTGATACTCTGTGCAATGACAATAAAATTTAATCTAATCTAATCATCATTAGCATACTAGCAGTGGTTTCCAGTTAGCATTAGCAGAGCAGGTTAAAGGTGTGGGAGCCGGTACAGAAGGGAAGTGGGGTGGTTATGGGATTCTGAAAAACACTGTGAAGGTTTCTTTGATGTTCAGAAGAAAATACCAGTTATTTTACCAGTTACTGAGAAGGTGCCACCTAATGAGCCCAGAGCCTCGTCTGCACTCATACACTCAATTTATACAGCTTTAAGACAAGAAAGACACATAGTACTCTCTAATCTCTAATTGTTTGGAATGTTTTCAATAACAGGTTTTCAGTCTATGTATCTTTTATATTTGATGTATTTCAACTGTAATGGTCAATAATGGTGATGACTTAGCTTAGCTAGGCAGTATACAATGTGGATATGAGTGTTTAGTCAGCCTCTGTCCTCTGCTTGGTAAAGAGTAGGTTTAGAAGATCTAAAGTGGGCTTGTGCATGGAATAGTTTTTATTATTATTTGATCCAGCTGATTCATGACAGGTGCTCAGCCAAATGATGGGTTTAAACATGATCAGTTCTGAGCCTTTGTAGGAATGCTCAGCCAGCCTTTTGCTGTATATAATAATATTAATAAAGTATAACTATATTAATAAAGTAGTCTTTAAATTTAAAAAAAAAAAGCCAAAGAAGGTCACTCTCTTTTTTCCTCTAGGGTGGGTAATGTTTTGATGGCAAACATCAACTGTATACAAAATTGTTTAGCACTGTTCAAAATTGCATTTGTTGATTATTCTACTAAAAAATACAATGACTGAATGGAATCACTGCATTTTATGTTTTGATTTTCCTTTTTCAGAATACGAAATCCAATAAAAGACGGTACATGGACCAACATGCATATCTAACCCAGTGAACCAATCAGAGTGGGGCATGTTGGTAAGTCACGCCTCTATTTTAAACTGACAGCCCACCTTGCTGTGATTACTGTGTTTGAGGATAAACCAAAGCTTGCTTACATATAATGGCAATTAATGCATTAATTAAATTTGCTAAAAGTTACTGGTTCTGAAAAAGTAGTTTATTCAGTGGAAGGTTTCCAATCAGAGATGCTGTGCCTGCTCGCTTTTATGGAGAAAACAGTCTTTCTTTTCTCTTGGTAAGCAACACATGGGTCTTTTATGCTGCACTGTATCTCCATATACTAGGACATAACGTACTGTGAATGTCAGCAAACCTATAGCTGTGTAAACTTTAAAAGATCCACTGTTAGTATTGTTGATGAAGGAAAATACAACTCTTTCCTAGAAGAGAGATGTACTCAGCCAACAGTGTAAACATTTACACACAGCAGTCATAAGTCTTTCCTGAAGTAACTGTGGCCTTCCACTTTCCTCCACCCTGCTCAGTTTCTCCCTCAAGGCTGAGAGTTGACGTGTGACTGACTGACAGGCGTGGACAGCTCGGTTAGACACACCACACTCTGGGGAGGCCACCGAGACCAAAGCGAGTAGAGGGAATGAAGGAGTAGGACATGGGGTGGGAGCAGGGAGGGGTAAGCTGACGAGAGGAAATTTAGCGGTGGAGGGAGTGAGTAAGAAAGCCAGGAATGAGTCAACCAATGAATAAAAGCAAAAGACAGAAAGCAAGGATGTTAGACTGTGGGCATTTCCTTTTAACAGTTTATATTCATGCCTCTTTCCCATTCCATGAAGGTCATATTATGATTTTTTTTCACTTTAATTAACACTGGTTGAAAAGTTGGTGAAAGATGAAGTGATATGTACAGCATGAAGAACTAATGGCTCATTGAATTCACTGAAGGGCATTGCCTTGATGCTCTATGCTCTACTCTGTCATTACAGTTCAGTTCAGCAGTAGTCAGGAGACCTTTTAACTTAGAAGATTTCTTTCTTTGAAAAGAATCTATGATTCAGACATCTGAGATTCAGCCACTTATCAGAAGGCTGCAGTATGTCATTCTGTATCTCAATCCATTTCTTCTGTCTTTGAGCTTTAGATTGTGTGTGTGTTAGGTGTGTAGGTGTGTGTGTGTGTGTGTTGGGGGGGTGTTTCTGTTCAAATGAATGCATCTGCATGCGTTTGTGTTGGTGCTGATGTATCTATGCACATGACCAGAGGACCTCCACAGAACCTGTAAATGTTGAACACGGCTCTGCTGATAAATAACCAGGCTCTTATCGTTCACCTTTACCCCTGTATTTCTGTGTACATCTACAGTACATCCAGCACATTTACACATCTGGTTTTTATTTAACAAAATGCTTTTCCTCATCATTCTGCACCTGCATTCATCCTGAGATGCCTAAACTGCCAACCTCAGAAATGTGCCATCCCATAGCCAATGTCAGCTTCTTTTCCTTTTGCATTCCTCTTCTAATGAAAAGCCCAGACTTTTAATCCAGCACGCCTCTATGGTCACATTCAGTGATGAGTGTCCTAAAATCCACCTCATCTCGTCTTCAAATCCATGCAAATCACAAACATCTAAGAGCAGCAGAGCTTCCTCTGAGACAGAATTATGCACATTTGGGGCTTCAGCAAGTGGAGGGTAGGAGCTTGTTCACCCCTCCACCTCTCTCTCATCCTCAGATATGTTTATGTCATGCTTCTCTTCAAAAGAGCTCACTTGTTCTTTTAAGTCAGTTCAATTTGACTCCATTTGGCAATGTTAAGCAAGCTAGAGACGGTGATGGAAAAAATGTCACAGGCATTTCTGGAAGATAAAACAGTATTCCTGCTCCTGTGATCTGGGGGGNTGGCTAAGTATGAGTGTGGGGGTGGAGTGCAGTTAAATCTGGGTGCAGAGAGGATGAAGGATAAGTGTAGGATGACTAGAGCGGATTGACATTACACTCGCACATGAATGCATGCACATGCATGGACACGCTTTGCTTCGGAATGAGGGTTGAAGTCAAACCTGGCTTTGAACTATAATCTCTCCCTCCAAAATATTATCAGCATTTATTGTATTTTAAGAGTTCATATTGTAATTGCTCACATGTTTTGGCACTGAAGTGGCAATGCGATTAGCTGACATTAAAGAAGTCTTGACATTGCCACCAGCTTGCCTATTATTCTTCCTCTGTAGCTTGACTCAGTGAGGCAGTGTTACTATAGATATAAAGCACTCTGTGCTATTTTCAATAATTTGATGCATGAAATTACATTAGGTAAGCATTATATCACCTCAGAATGGTCGGCAACTGTATTTTGTAAATAATAAAGTGTTAAAGGACAATTCCAAGGTCACTAAAATTGTTACACTTTTTTTTGAACAACTTGCATCCCATCAACGCTAATTCCCCGTGGACAGGGGTCGTGTTTTTGCCCCATTCCATCTGTTTGCTTGTCTGCTAGAAGCATACCTCAAAAAATAATGAATGGATTTGCATGAAAATTTGTAGAACAGATTTTTGTCATGGAGGAAGGAAGATGTGGAGGAGGGGTTAAGGCCTTTGACATGGCTTCATACGAAGACACAGCATATGAACAGAGCACAGTTAAATGCTTTTTGTCTTGAACTTTGACTAAACGTGTCGAGTTAAATACTCTCCACGATTGACCCAATCAAACAAAGTGAGGACATTGTGTCCTTTTTACAGATAACAGCCCTGCCGATTTTTGCAGAACTTGGTATTATAGCAAATACAAAGTGCAAATGAACAAATTATGAGTTTGTCAGTTTAGGTCTGTTTAATTTAAAACAAAATCTTTGTTCACCTTTCTGAAGCTTAGAATGGTTCTGACACTATGACAGGTGTTGATTCAATGATTGATCTGTTGTCCATGGAAGGAAATTAAGTTTTTTCCACAATTAAGGCTTAAAATTATACTTAAAAGATTGTATTGCAATATTTTAACTGCAAATTAATTTCGGCCTGCTTTGAGAAACCTCACCTTGAACTTACCGGTAATCTCATGTTGAATTTAAAATAATTTTAAAAAGTGAAATAATGCAAATCAGGGAGAAAAAAAAATCCATTTCTACTAAACTTGTCCTATTAAGTTTAGGTGAGTTTCACTTCGACATCCTAGACTTGATTTATCCATGATATTTTAGCTTTGGGTATAAACTCACACACATGCACATCCTCATCAACACTGCTCATCAATGACACAAACTTTCAGCCTCCTCACACACACACCCCTGCTTACAACACTCTTATCTGCAGAATGCCAGATAGGTGCTGTGTGTCCTCTGAACATCCTGATCTCATCTCCTGGCAACATGATTGACAGCTCAGACAGCTGGGCACCATCCACACTGAAGACATACGCACACACACACACACACAGACACACACACACACACACACACCAGGGAATGAACAAAAATGAAGGTCCGGATGTAGAGAAAGGCAGAGGAAGGAGAAACAGAGATTCACAGATTGATCAGGAGAATGGAGCTTTGCTAAATAAATGTAGACACAAACACGAAGGCGGAGGTGTAAACTGAAGGAAAATACACTTACGGGGGAAATGGTAAGAATCACGGTAGCAGAGGGAGTCAGTGGGCAGTAGACTGCGGACATATGAAAGGATAATTATCCCCTCGACAGCAGCAGCAGGCCCACAGATATACACATGCGCATATTTAAACATGCTCTCCCTCTGATACACACTTTGAAGAGCGATGAAAGGGCAATTATTGGGACATGTGCTGTAGAAGCCTGAAGCACCACGCTGAGTGCCTTTGGGAATGCTGGGGGTATATTGAGCCAGGTGGTGGTATTTTGTCACACACACAAGCATACCCACAAAGTTTTTTTTTTTTTTTTNTTTTTTTTTTTTTTTTCCTTTCTGTGAACTAGCAGCAGCCAGCCCATCTGAAAATATTCATGTGTCAGTTAGTAATCGTGCGGCGTGGTCTTGTTTTCCCTGACTGCTCAGGCTTGTCAGAAATGCTCAAGGTAACATGCATCACTCACTTCTCTGACATCCGTTTTTGTGTGTGCGTGCGTGTGGTCAAATATATGTGTGTGTGTGACCTATCTCCCTCTCCGCCTCAGGAATGACAGTCAGCTCATCATTAACCTCTCTGCAAGACACCGTGACATGTTTGCTACCTGCGGCGGCCATTTTCTCTCTACCCATGAGCTGCGGCCTATATATAAACCCTGATGAGGACAAGTGATAAGGTGCTAGAGATGGAGGACAGATCACTAACTTTACCAAAGCCTCACAAATTACCCCTTAAAGGACAATACCTGCAATTTTGTATGTTTAAGCCCAACAAGTTGCGTTACTGACAAACATTTTCCCAAACCTAAAACTGTATTTTAGTTTTTCTGTTATTTTGCCAAATCCCCTAATTCAAGATCAAATGTTCAGGTGATGCACCCACCTTAGCATTCAATGTTTCACCTGCTAATGTACATTCAAATGTCGAAGGCATGATTGTTTTTAGTTTCTCTGTGAAAGCCATTTTGTCCACCAGTTAGAGTAAGTAACTTCAACAAAATAATAAGGATGACGTTTGGTTTGCTGTGATGGAGTATGTGTCTCAAGCACATGTATGTGGATTGTATTGAACTCAAATGTGCATAATCGGTATCGTACGCTGCATTAAATTTGTATAATTAGCCCTGTAAATGAATAAAATAGCTTTGTAGTTGAAAAACAAAAGATTTCTAAGATGAAGATCTTATGGAGTTGATGTAAAATGTTACTGATAGCCTTAGACAGATATTATCACTTTACAATTTCAGGGTTCACACTGAATGGATTCTCTGGCTAAGACCGTCAGCTTGTAGCTGGAGGCTGTGATAAGACTTGGACACAGCAGGAGGGCCTAATCCAAACCACCTAGCTCCTCTGATGCTGAGCTGCACAACACCATGGAGATGATTAAGCAAGATTCCACAAAGATAAATGTTTTCACAAGAGATTAAGTCCTGCTGGTGCTTTACAGAGCCAGGTTTTGTTTCGAGATCTTGAACAAGAGCAGGGAATTTGCCATAACTGAAATGATTGCTAATGGAGCCGACGTGCATCAGGAAAAATGGAGGAGCAAAGCCTGAGAATGTCATAAAAGTGTCACTTAAGGTCTTTTAAATCTTCAACTTCAAATTTTTATCCATTTTTATCCTACAATCAAATGTCTCATAGCTTTCAAATCTAATCTAAGAATCCTTCTGTTGTCTTTCAGTTTAGATGATCTCTGCTTTTTTTTCCCTGCTAAACTAAATCAAGGGCAAAAAACAAATAATATACCAAAGAGGATGTTTTGCTCTGTGTACTGTGAGCCGTAGAATTCCCACATAAACTGGAGTATAGCAGACGCCCATCACACTTCATTTCCTCCCAGATCCTGTCTTGTGTTAGTGTTGCTGAATCAACACCACGGCAGCTTGAGATAACACAGTGCAATGTCAAGATTATGTCCTCAAGTGTAATTTTACAGAGCCTGCCTGCTGCACTGACCAAGCACATCTGCTAAGCTGGACAGTAGTGCACGTGCATGTGCGCGTCATGTGTATTTGCCTCTTAGCAGCAGCTGTCCACGATGGAGGTGAGGGAACGAGATAAAGGCATGCGCACACGCTCAGAAACACGCCGCGTGATTGCGGCGGAGAGAAAGCTGAGCAGAAAGAGGAGAAATATTAGTTGTCATTTCTCGCCACGGCTAACCAGAGTTCAGTATGTTACAAAAACCAACTTTACCTTTGTCAGTAGAAATAAGCAGAAAAGAGCCTCACTGTCATTTTGCCAACAATCCAACAGCCAATCAGGGATGTGCATGTGTGTGTTTGTCATACAGGACCAGGAAGAATCTCTAGTCTTTAATCTATTTTATGTACTTTTACTTTAAAGAATGCAATGATGCGGCATATTTAGATGATAATTAAGGGGTGTAAACAGGTGGTTACTCTTGTTTTTTTGTTTTTTTTAGCTTTGTTGGCATTCCACATAACCGGGGATTGGCAAGACAATTGCTGTTGGGATCAGAATCAATACAGCTGTAAATTTCAAAAGTGGAACAACACACCAAACTTCAAAGCTTTATAGATCTTACCTTCCACTTCCATTATGCTTACAACTTCAACTCTGCTATCAGGATCATACCAGCAAATGATTTCACGAAGGAATAGGATCGAGATGGGAGATGTTCATAAGTGAAGAAGATATCGGCTTCTGATTTGTAGTGCCTCGAGAATGTGTGTGAGATTGAATCAAAACGCCCCACTTAAATACACTGACTGATCAACTGAGTGGTTTATACATCACATTTATTGATCATGAAGGCACGAGGTAACTACGGTATAAAATGTCACCCAAATTTTATACTGCTAAAATTTACCATGGACTAAAACAGGTCTTAATGTTTGTGTGATGGTGTTTTATGAATTGCTTCTCCAACATGTAAATAAGGAAATGTCATAGTTACGCCTCTTTTAAGGCAAATGCTAAAAGATGCCACTAACAGGCGTCTATGAAAGGAGTGTGGTTGTGTAATGATATTTGCTCTGATTGCCATGTTAAATCTTATAGTCTTATGATGTGTTTGACAGACCTTGGAACTCAGATTTTTCTGTCTTACTTGGAAAAATGCATTGGAACGGCACTTAAAGTCGGAGCTCCGGCTGGGAAACTCGGACAAAATTATCTACCCCGACTTACTGAGTATGACGTCACTCAACATGGAAGCGAGCTTTGTGAATGGAAATGATCAGCTAAAAGATGAATAAAGTATTTTGTCTTGTGTGAAATTGAAAGAAAAAGGTCAGAATATATCACCAAGCTTCTGGTCAATCTATGTGGTATGATAACTGTTTGCCATTGATACATAAGTGCAAATAATTTATAATATTACTTCTCTGCATAAAATTTAACCAAAACAGTCATTAATATCATTGTAAAACAACACAACCAAACAGTCCTGTATTCTAACTTTACTTTAGTTAGCATTTATTACTAAGCTTAATTAATGTTTACAGTATTTATTGGTGTTCAGCTATGCTTTTTTGATTACATTTGGCTGGAAAGGTTTGAGGTTGGAAGTCAGAGCTTCCAACTGGGAAAAATTTGACTTCCGAGGTCTGTCGAATGCAGCATTAGCTCAAAGAACTGGTGTCTCCTCTTGATTGGTTGAACACACCTGATTCAGTCAGTCGAGTATGGATAGAGCAGGGAGGGGCCACGAGGACCAGGATTGAGAACCACTAAGATGTTGAGCTGCTGCTTATGTCTCTTGCCACTAATATTTCCTAAAGGAAAATCCCAAAAATTGGGTTAGTGTGGCATATTCAGCCAAAAGCAAAGGAACAGGTGACACAGTTAGCGCTCACATCCCAAAGCTCTACTTACCTCTTTATAGGTTTTTCTTGTAAAGGATTTTCATCAGTACATCAACTGCCCAACCAGACGTAATAAGACCTTAGACTTGTGCTATGGACCAGTCAAGTGGACATATAAAACTGTCCATCTTTAGGTTCATTGGATCACAACTCTATTCACTTATTTCCAGTGTAATGCCCTGGAAATAAGTGAAATAAGGGCATTACACAGGACTTCAGAGGGACAAAGTCACAACTTAAACAGATAGGTGACTGGATCTGGACTGATAACTACATTTTGGTTGTACAGAATTGTTTAAACTAGAAAATCTGTGGCATATTCACAGAATCTAGCAGCAGTATTGATGTAGTGAATGTTTGGGCTTCTTATTGTGCAGATTTACTCCTGAGAATAGAGTTGAAGAGAACCATAACAGTAAGGGAAATGTTCCAAAGTGAATGAGCCTTCAAAAAGAGTAGACACATGAGAACAGAAAGCCAAACAGAGCTAAAAGGAGCAAAGTGAAAATGACTGACTTATCTGGGCTGCTATGAAAGCTTTTGTTAACTTAGACAATGCGAGACAAAATGTAATTCAAAACAGCTCCTAAGATGAATCTTTAGGAAATCAGCTGAATAGCTTTTATCTCACTGTTAATGACTTTTATGAGAAAAAAAATCTTAAAAAAAACCAAAACAAAATAGCCCTATTAAATCCAATCTTAGGTCCTTTCCTTTATGTGTCTATGATATGGTGTAAAGGATCATACTGGTGGTTTTGGATGTTTCAGCCATACATACAAACCACATACATGTTATATTGCTGAAAACCATTTTCTGTATTGCTGGAGCATAAATTTTTGTGTAGTTTTTCCTACCTTCCTGGCTGCCATGAGTTTCAGTTCATTCCAGGATGACATTAAAATCAACTTGTAGAGACTTAAAACATGCTTGCGATAAGTAATCCATCACAATGAATGTGATGTCTCTATTTTTTATTTATTTATTTATTTATTTTTTTGTTGCAGTAACTTTATTTAACTGGTCCAAACACAGAACCTCTTGGAAGAAAATGTATGTCTCTGCCTGGGAATATAGTCCCAGGAGAAGATGAAATTACAAACAACCATCTACATTCAACATGTCAGCAGACAAATCATTGAATTTTAAGATGGGTGTATCACCTGAAGATTTGATTTTGAAAGATTAGAGATTTGGGGGGNGGGGGGAATATATGTATATATATATATACAGTATATGGTTTTATGTTTTGGAAAATGGTTGTTTGTGTAGCGTGTATATGGGTATTATTTACCTGTTTAAACATGCAAAATCACTTGTATTGTTCTTTAATGGTAACACATTAGCCCAAGAAAACTTTGAGACAGTGAAGTAGATCTTTTCAACCACTTGCTCTGATAATGTAGGCAAACTGCTCAGTTGTTTTGCAGAGTAGCTAACCTGTTTTTCATTATTGCATTTTATAAGTCTCTTAGTCATCAGAGAATGCTTATAATTTGAAAGTAACCACAGTTATACTTGCCATCCAAAAGTCCTGAATGACTCTAAACAAGCAGCTCTTACCTCTCTTGAAACTCATTAAGACAGAGCCTCGACAATCTATTGATCTGAACCTGGTAGGAAGGATGTTTGACTTTCTCTAACAGATCAGAGTGAGACTTAATAACTGCCTCTCAGAGGAAAGGTCATAATCAATTGGCTCTTTCCAAAGATGTGTCTTCTCACCACTCTGGCAAATAGTTGACTCAGATGATTGAGCTGCCAATATATAAGTTGACATCCTCAGATTTAGAATGTTAGTTTCACTTGCCTCTGTTATTCAGGACCAAGCGGTGAAAATAGTGGCCAATGATAAATAACTGGGGACAATTTCTGTCTTAGAAAATTGGTGGAATACCAGGTTTACAGGCCAATTATATGTCTCTTTTCTATAAAGAATATGTTGGAGTGTCATTTACACTCTCTTTGATCTGCTGTTGTAGCAACCTGGCTGTTATTTCTCGAAAAAAAGCTCTGAAACGTTAACTTGACTATCAAGGTTATTGGAGTCCAACAAACAAAGGTGTGTGTGTGTGAGAGAGAGAGAGAGAGACAGAAATTCTAGCTGATACCAATCATCCTTTAGTCACAAAATGTCAGATTTTAACGCTGGTTTCTGTTTTCAGATCCCACATTATGAAAACCAACAGACGCAAGTTGCTTGAATAATATTACGAATAATATAATCTTTATTTCTATGGCACGTTTCAAAATAAAGTTACAGCATGATTCAGAAGTAAGTAAGTGAGCTAACCATATAAAACAGATCAACAAAATACTATCAATCCAGACATTGGGATAACAAATTAGTGCAAAAAGTAAATTAAGGAACATTCAAGTCTATATGGTATACAGACTATATGGTAAAAATCATCCTAGAGAAGTTTTTAAAAGATAGTACTGACTCCGCCATAATCCAAAATGCTAGTTTGTTGAGCTCAAATATAAACATAAAACTAAATAAAAATTGTTGAAAAAACTCTTTGAAGAATCATCAGCGTGAACATCAAAATTACCTGTGAAGTATTTTGTCATGAATCAATAAAAACAAAGGATAAAAGTTTCAGAGAAGACAGAATTAAAAAAATGCATACGTTGGATGGATGGTGAATGATAAGGAACAGGGCAACAAATTCTGACGATGAATACTGCAAAGAGGTTGCAGCTAAATGATTTGGCAGCCAGTCCACTACCATGCCCTTTACTTTCTGCAGCAAAAGCATAGTTATGTGAGTTAAATCAGCTGCTAGCAGACCAACAGAATCAGTTTCCGTTGGAGACAAAAAAAAATTCAATATGTACTTGCAATAGATAAATTAAAATTATTTTTGGGGAATGAGCTCACATTCAAAAGAAACAGTGTCTCATCAAGAAAAGGTATAGCTGATGATTTGTCATGAGTTGTGTTGAACTGTGAAGTCTGGCCCACAGCTGGTTTGTGTTGGTTCCTGCAGCGTGTCCATTGAGTTATGAGAAGGTTTAAAATTTATTGCTACTGAATTACTATGATAGTATTGGTGCAGACTCGCCACATATCGGGCAGCGGGGCAATCGGCAGAGGCCAGAATGGATGACTCACAGGACTTTAGAGTGAGGGCCATATTAAACATTGAAAAATGAGACTCAGCCTATTTTAGTGAATTTTATCTTGCCCAAACAGGTGAGGTCTGTCCACTGTCCAAAACAAGCTGGGAAATTGTCTGCCTGAGGATTTTCCCAGAGCATTACAGTAACTTGTCAGCCAAAATGTAGCTGTCAGAGACAAATGTAAAATCTCAGAGACCTGGGGAGGACAGCGGGACAGAGATAATGCAGCATTTGTTTGAATCCAGGAGGGTGTTAAAGCAGTCTTTAAAGTCATTATTTAGGTTTTGAGAATGTCGCAGGTTAATGTAATTTGAACCAACATGTAAAATAACAATTTTGCATGAGAGAATACTCAGACAGCAAGGGGTTAACAAATCGGCAAATAAGGACACGCTGGTACCCGGGCAGAATAATGCTTCCACAGTGTGCTGCAGCACTGAGGATGCAAAACATTTCCAACAGAGTCAAGAGTCGTGGGGCAAGACACTGAAGGAGCATTAAGGGTAGGCATGGTGGAGTCAGT
Source organism: Lucifuga dentata (assembly GCA_014773175.1). Taxonomy (NCBI): domain Eukaryota; kingdom Metazoa; phylum Chordata; class Actinopteri; order Ophidiiformes; family Bythitidae; genus Lucifuga; species Lucifuga dentata. The sequence goes on along the minus strand of VXCM01000219.1, from coordinate 41,484 downwards.
CAAGATGGAGACGAGCATAGCCAGCTGAAAATAGACAGGAGTAGCAGTGGGAGGTGTAGCAGGAGGAACAACAGGCTTTAGACACAAAAGGACCTAAAAAGCACTGGGCTAGATGCAGAGGGTGGCGATATATGTGACTTAACAACTCTGGACCAGATGAAGAGAAGAGACAAACCCACTTCATGGTCCTTTTTGAAGCCTCTCATGTTGATTTCCATTCAAGATGTCTCTTAGGGCGAGATCAGGATGTATGGCGGTGCATTTATGACAGATTCGTTGCATTTCAAAGCGATTGTCGCAATCCGATTTGCTTGCAAAGATGAAGCAAATTCTTACATGTAAAATTGTGTTAATCAATAGAAAACTAACACATCTGACCTCGAAGGTCAGGATTATACTTGACGGTAACATATGATATGATGATGCTGCTATGCATCTCCTGCATTTGTTTGAAGCCTTGGCTGTGCACATGCTTCTGAAATACCACTACATATTTGCAAGATGCGATACCTACAAAAATCATGGGGGTAGAAATGCCAACTTTAGTCAAATGACAACAGTGCAGCAGTAAGAACCAGAAACATTGCATTGACAGAAACACAACAAATTGAATTGCTGGAGAGTGTAGCGTCCCTGAAAGAAGAGGAGACATGAAATGGATATGGATACCCACCCATATAGACTTCCTGTTTGATTCTCATCATCTACTTGAGTATAAATTGAGTGAAATCAGACCTTGCACCACTAAAAAGAGAACACTGAAAATCTGTGGTTATGCTGACTGGCACATATCAAATCTAAAATGTGGTCAAAGAAAGCAGACAAAATAGAAACTGGAACACAACAGAACTGAACTGTGTTGTGATCCTGCATGTGGCTGAAAAATACCACAAGATTTCTGTGCAACATTCCAACACAACATTCCAGTATTTTCCACTATTCAATGCAAGCAGTATTCAAATACGAACAAAGACAGATGTTTTGCTCAGTTTTACTCACTATGCAGTGTAGAGTGCACAGATATAGTGAAAGCAAACCATTCCAAATACATAGCCACAGTGTAGCTAAGAATGTTGGTTAAGTAACAACACATCTTCAACAGTCCAGTGGGTAGTTTCATTTAGAGTTGATAATGCAGTAAAAATATCCTCTATTATAGCGATGGCAATGTCCAGATACACACAAGTGGAGGTGGACATGTTGGCCTGCAACAGAATATGCAACTGTGCTATTTTCTCGTGTTGATGCTGGCTGACGCTCCAGGAAAAAAAACCCCAGCATTTTTACACCTCCTCTCTGGCATTTCACATCCAGGCTACTGTACCTTCTATTCTTCTGTTGTCAGGCAACAGCACAGCCTTCTTCTTTGGTCTTGTATTTGTCACAGTGAAAAAGAAGAAACTTACTGTGGAAATAGAAAAATAGAGATAAAAGTGTATGTCCTGGTGAGCCGTAGCTGGAGAGACTGGATGTTTGGGCACGTTGTGTTTGGACCTGTTGATGAGCAGCGTCTTGGTATGTTGGTTGAGCACAACCAACGTCACAACATGCCTCATATGACGTGTCATGTTGCTGGTCAGTCTTTGTTTTTTGCACTTGAAGATGCCCTGTTTTGTCTTTTATGTTGCCAATAAGTCTGTTTTGTCAAGTACAGCCAGCAATCTTGTCAAGGCATCTTGAGTTAGAAGAATTCAGCAACAGGAGCACTGAAAGTCAGGATAAAAGAAAACCTAGCAGCAGAATGTGATCAATCAAGCAGAATAATAATGTAGTAGTATGCTGTAATAGTGCTGTAATTTTGCTGTAAGAGAGTAGCCAAGGGCACAGGATAAAAAACTTCCAGGCAAAGGCTCCCCAAAAAGAGCCCATGATATGCACGTAAGTTCACCATTTAGCTCAGCTGTAGCAGAAGAGAGAAAATGATCTATCTGCTGTGACTTGCAGAAAATGCAGTGCAGAGCCTTCAGAGCTGCTTTGAATGGAGAAAATTCTTGAAGCCAGTCATTTTTATCAGTTTCATTCGTGCCTGTCAGATGCTGTATTTGAATGCCATATGAACGTATGGGTTTGAGATTTTACAGTGGTTTGGTAGCAGTATGATACTGCTGTGTCTTTGGATTTTTTTTTCACTACCAAAACAAAAAAAAAAAAAAAANAAAAAAAAAAAAAAAAAAGTGTGCCGCAACAGATAGAAGTTTGGGAAACACTGATGTAGCTTGTACTTTAGATAGTCACAAAGCCAGCAGATGGCTGCAGTAACAAGGGGCCTGGTGAAGAAGAAATGATGCACGGCTAACGAACCAGCGCACAAGTCTCTCAGGCCCAGATTCATAAAAAACGGCAATAAGGAGTGTACCGTTGCCTTAATGTGCGCTGTGATAATTGAGACTCATTCATAAAACTTCTCCTACGATAATCAGTGCAACGCTGTCATATGAAGGCCACGTTGCCGTGGGGTGTGACAGGTAAAAGTCAATGAAGGTCAGCGTGTTAATGAGCTGCTGCATATTTATCAGCCAGCATTTGTCCAGATTCATCTGGTTTTAAAGTGATAAATCAGCAAAGGAAACATACATTCTGTTTTAGAGATCCTTGTTTTAAAAGACTGACATTAAAATAATACTTAAATGTGTATTTAAACCCCTTTAGTGCAATCACGCTGCGGGGGGCGNACTCAGATGTGCGCAGCGTAGCAGGTGAGGTGATTGAACAGAGCGTCTGAACGTGTCAAATCAGATCAAAACTCACCATTTAAAAACTGACTGATCAGCTGAATGAGTTTATCCATCAAAGTTATTGATCACTAACACACGTCAGGCAAATAAAGTTTGAAACGTCGCCATATTTCATACCGCTGAAATTTACCACTGGACTGAAGCAGGTCTTAATTTTTGCGTGTGGGTTTGTTTTATGAATAGCTACCGCAACATGCAAATAAGGAAATATCACAGTAATGCCTCTTTCAAGGTAAACTGCTAAATTATGTCGGTAACAGGCATTTATGAATGAGGGAACATGCTTGCGCCCATGATATTTTCACATAGCGATGCAGTAAATCATGCAATATGGTTTATGAATCTGGGCCTAAGTGTTTTAAGATCAGTAAAAAATGGTCTACAGCTGAACAGCATCATAGAAAATTCATGGTTGTGGGTTGATTGCTTATATTGATTTTTTTTTAAAATAAGAATTTTAATACAAAATCATTAATTTTCTTCTTTCTTTCTTTCTTTCTTTGCTGTCTTGAATCACTGTTTAAGTTGGTTTTATTCATGCAGTCAGTATGTTTATATGCACACTCTGATTTTTATTTGTTATGCAATTAAGGCAAAATGAGGAGTAAAATGTACACACTGAAGGAATTAAAAGATTCTATCATTTACTGAATATATGTGACTCATTGTTTAAATGTCTTATGAGGGTAAACACACAAGGTAAGGAAACAGCTTCTGCCAATTATAAGCCAGGTGGCTTTACATGCTTGTGTAAATTGTTTTACAATCACATCATCTAAGTCTTTTACTTGCAGGAGATCCAACGTTAATTCATGCCAATTGCATCTGATCTGAATATGATGTTTACACATAGTTTGAATTAAATTGATCCGAGTAAAGTCTGAGTTTTAATGTGCACTGAGAACCTCTGCTGCACAATTAATTGCTCCTCTTTGAGATGATAAAGTTGAAAATTTAAGTTGAAATATTTTTAGTCTTGTATTGCAAGACTAAGATTAAGTCTTCGATCAACCTGAGCAGCACAGAGCGGCGCTGTGTGTGCATGTCTGTGTGCAGGAGAGAAACAAGTGAGCACGAGAGAAAAGGGAGGGGAGAGAGTCTACCTGGCAATATCACCGTGTAGGCAAGTACGTGCTTTGTCAGTCCTGCACTACTTTACCTGGTAACAGTGATCAGACAGGAAATTACTGTGCTTGCTGTAACATGAACCTCTTTTCAAAGCAATAAACCATTTCAGTGAAGGGTCTTAAGAGCTGCTGTAGAGATACCTACAGCCATGTTGCTTGTCACAATGACAGATCTGTGCATGTGCGTGCCAGTGGACAGTGGTCACAGTGTGTCTTGGTGGGCTTTGTGCAAGTGTGTGTATGTGTTTGTGTCTGTCAGTGTGGGTTTTGTGTGTGTGTAGTGTGTATATTTGTGTTTGCTTCTATCTTCTTCTTCTTCTTCTTTTCCTTTCGGCTTTCCCTTCAGGGGTCACCACAGCGAATCATCTGCCTCCATCTAACCCTATCCTCTGCCTCCTCTTCTCTCACACCAACTAACTTCATGTCCTCTTTCACTACATCCATAAATCTCCTCTTTGGTCTTCCTCTAGGCCTCCTGCCTGGCAGTTCCAACCTCAGCATCCTTCTACCGATATGTTCACTATCCCTCCTCTGTACATGTCCAAACCATCTCAGTCTGGCCTCTCTGACTTTATCTCCAAAACATCTAACATGCGCTGTCCCTCTGATGTACTCGTTCCTGATCCTATCCATCCTCGTCACTCCCAAAGAGAACCTCAGCATTTTAGTCTCTGCTACCTCTAGCTCTGCCTCCTGTCTTTTCCTCAGTGCCACTGTCTCTAAGCCATACAACAGTGTTTGTGTTTGCTTCTATGTAGGCCCTAAATGCCAGATCCTCAGACTTAATAGGCCCCAATTAAGAAATTATCTCTGGTGCTTTTGTGCCTTTCCACAGAAAAACCTAACTACCAATTAAGTGGTTGTGTGCCTAGATGGCCCATTTGCCTGGCTGTTGGTAATTATGGGTTTTCTCAATGTTTCTCTCTACTCAAGCTGGCCCTTCTCCTTTTGATTAGGCTTCTCCCGAGTGTTACAATCCACAAACTCTGTCACTCTCTCTGAAATTAGCTGTCATTCTAGCCACATGCATTTTTCATCATGCCTCCAGAGAAAGAAATCAGAGCTGTTCCACAGACTGAGAATAAGCAGAACAAGCATTCCTGTTCAGTGAGATATTCCCAAAGTTCCTGGGTTATACACTTTAGAAGCTTGCAAATTTAATAATGTTGTCACTTAAATTACTATTCATATAATCAGATAAAATTAATATAAAAAGTAGAGTTTTTATCCTGGTATAGGCGTCCTTTGGCTAAATATTTTTGTAAAGTTTTCTGAAAATTCTCAGTTTTTGTGCTTTTCAATTTGTCAATATACACTTTGAAGCAGTGCCTTGAAGTGTGTGCTAATAGAAAGTAATATATTGCAACAATTGCTCAGGATCAGTGTCTATGTTCCAATGCTATTTAGCTATTTGCAAATAGCTAATAGCTAAACAAGAGCTATTGTTTAGCTGTTAGCTATTATTTACTGTGAATGGAACATTCCACATTCCAGAAATCAATATCAGAATCAGTTTACTCACCAAGTAATACAGTTAAACAGAAATTTATTAATTGAAAATGTGGATCCATATCCTGATTCGTTATGCAGATAAGGAAAAACACATTAATGCAATATATAATAAAGTATTAATAAAGTTAATTTGAATTTTGGGAGTTGTGACTTTGCGGTAAATGGGTTACGTGCATTTGGAGCGTGAATAGCAACAGCCACAAAGAAAAAAAATCTAATAAATGGATGAAGCATACCCATGGAGAAATTATAAAACTTGGACTTTGCCCAGCAAATCATCTAATGACTCACCTAATGAGATCCAGAAAACGAGAACGCTTTTGTAATACAAGGTGTAGCGGCATTCCATTATCAGACATCATCCATATCATGTTCTGTATAAATATACTGTATGTATACAAATACATTGACTACCAAGTGTAAAGGGGTCCTTTGTAAAATTGGTGCACATGCATAACAGCAACTAATAGCACCAAAGAACATTAAGTACATGCTGATATGTACATATACACTTACAATATGTATTAATTATGAAGGCAGTACAATTTCACTTTCAGGCTAAACTGACAAGACTTAAAGTAGATAGTACAGAATGCCTCTGTGATGTGACTTAGTTATGAGCGGGCCTGTATCATCTTAGTAAGCACAAAATATTGTACAGTTGTGTATTTGTTTTGTAATATCCTCAGTATGTTCTTTCTGATTACAATTAGTCATGACATATTATTCGGTTCTCTCCATGTCATACAATTATTCCTGTATATTCATGCTCATTGAAGGTTGATCCAACTTAATCTCATTTAATCCAGTCATTCTGACACTGTAGCGGTTCAGGTATAGAGAAAGAAAGAACTAGAACTGTGTATTATAAGATTAGCTGTACAAAAAGAGATTTTTTTTTGTCTTGTGACGTTTGCACATTAACAAAGTATTCATAGCCAAAATGGTTTTAAAGGACCATACCAGTGATTTTGCATGTTTAAACCAAATAAATACTACTTGCACACATACTTGGCATACAGCATACTTCCACACATGTTCTGTTACTGATTACCACCTTCCAAAACATAAAACTGTATTTTAGTTTTTGTAGTATCTTGCCAAATCCCTAAATTTTCAAAAATGAAATGTTCAGGTGATACACCCACCTTAAAATTCAATGTTTTACCTGTTAACATGTACGTCCAAATATAGAAGGGATGGTCATTTTTTTTTACTTCTTTGTAAAAGCCGTCTTCTCCTGGGACTATATTTCCTGGCGGACAGATACATTTTCTTCAGTGTAGCTCCATCTTGGACCGGCTAATTAAGTTGCCTCAACAAAAAAAAAAAGAAAAATTATAGATCTTGTGTTCACTGTGATGGATTACTTATCTCAAGCATGTTTCAAGTCTTAACAAGTTGATTTTAATAGCGTATTGGAATGAACTGAAACCAATGGCAGTCTGGAAGGTAGGAAAAACAAATCTAATACTTACCACTCCAGTAGTATGTTTTGGAAAATGCTTTTCACTAATATAAATTGTATGCAGGTTGTTTATTGGGCTCAAACATGCAAAACTGCTGGTATAGCCCTTTAAACAGCATATAGAAAAAGGTCCAATAGTCAAATAATCATTTGAACTTCATTTTACATCTTCAAGTCAGCTTTGGCACATTTAAACCCATCTGACAGCCATCACTCTTTCATTTAGCTTCACCTAGAGAACGTGTCTCTGCCTGTGTGGCTCCTATCGCTGAGCTTTGTCTGTCTGCCTGTCAAGGTCATTAGTTGTAAATCAGGCTGTTCGTGCTCACGCGGATGCCTTTCATGTGGGGACAAGGAGCCATTGTGTGGACAAGGAGAGGGAGGTGGGGTGTGGGTGGGTGGTTGAAGGTGGGGGGGTGGTGTCAATTGATTAGGAAGATAGTTTTGCTGATTAGAGCCATCACTCAGTGTCACAATTATCAGTGTCATCAGCTCGTCTGCAACGAATTTTTCTTCCATCCCGGGACAGACCGACGCCCTCTGTATCAGTGTGTGTGTGTGTGTGTGTGTGTGCGTGTAACTGTGCAGTCTCCCCACGCTATCTCACACGTTCCCAATTACTCTACCTGATTGGAAATATGCAAATTGGGCCAAAATTAAAAGCCACCTGCAAGGGGACCCCTCATGGGACAGTTTTGTACACACATTCACCTCACAGTATAATTTCCTCAGCTCTAACCTTCAGCTGTCTGGATGGTGGGCATGTCTGCTCTCATTTCTACTCAAAGATCCACTGAGGAGACAGGCCATAGGTGTGATATTGTTATGGCACAATCATACATATATGAACAAAGAAGACTGTTTTTCTTGCAGCTATCTGGCTGCCTTTGCAATTTGAAAGGCTATTCAGGGCATATTCTCAGCTTTTCATGATGTGTTCTCTCTCTCTACCCATGTTCCTCTCTAATCCTATGTATCTATGAATCCGTCCTCTCCTCTCAGTGGTCAGAGCCTCCAGCTGTGCTACAAAGAACTGCCATCCTACTGTGACCAGCAGGCTCCTTTCCTCCTCTCCTCTCCTCTCCTCTCCTCTCCTCTCCTCTCTTGTTGACCATCTTCTCTTCTCTTCTCTTCTCTTCTCTTCTCTTCTCTTCTCTTCTCTTCTCTTCTCTTCTCTCCTCCTGTTGACCATCTTATTCTTCTCATCTCTTCTCTCCTTTCTCTTCTCTTCTCTTCTCCTCTCCTGTTGACCATCTTATTGTTCTCTTCTCTTCTCTTCTCTTCTCTTCTCTTCTCTTCTCTTCTCTTCTCTTCTCTTCTCTTTTCCTGTTGACCATCTTATTCTTCTCTTCTCTTCTCTTCTCTTCTCTTCTCTTCTCTTCTCTTCTCTTCTCCTCCCCTCCCCTCCTTTTTCCCCCTACAGGATCTGTAGAGGTGAAATCTCTTCTCCCTCCCGTAGGCAGCCCCAGTAAATCTCTCTAAGCTCTGCCTCCCCTGCTATACCTTTAGATTGAAGGCCACCTACAAAGGTCACTGAGCAGAACTGATCCTCCGTATTCTCTTTATCCCAAAGGCTGGATGAGACTGGAGCGGAGGGGTGGCCTGGGGCAGAGAGGAAGAGAGGCAGCCGGGAGATGGATGAGAAAGGAGATGGGCAGGGGGATAGAGGTATGGTTGGGGCAGGGGTGTGAGAGTAGGGGGCACAGAAGAAGGTGGGGCAGGGAGGTAGACAGAGGTGAGAAAATGGGATATAGCCTGGAGTTAGAATAGAAGTAGGGGGACCTGTGTGAATGCATGGGTGGAGAAATGTGCCACAACAGGAATTTAAAGCAAAAAAGCAATTCCCAAGCCATATAACACAGCTGGTAAGACTACATAGTAAATTTAATCTGCCAGATATTAATGATAACCTGCTAAAAATTCATTCTTCCCTCCACTGAACAACTCAAAAGTCAGTGTCAGTGAAGGAAAGTAGAAGTAGAAAAGCTAATAAAGAGACGGGGATCACATTTGGAGAAGTAGAAATATTACTCCCCTCGCTGCTGTTTCCTCTGAAGTAATTCAAACACAGAGACTGACACACATGCTGCACAGTGTCAGCACGTTATGGATGTATGTAAGTCTGTAAATGTGCAGCATGTCAGCCATTAAATGCTTGTTTCTTTCAATGGAGTTGATCAAATAGAGAGAATGAGAGAGGAGAAGGAGAGAGCGCGCTGGGAGATGAAGTCAGACTAATAATGCAAACCTATAGAAGGAAGTAAAGAGAAAATAGTCTTCCGAGAGGAAGAGGCTGATATTTATCTCTCTTGGGAATCCTTAGCCTTTTGAATTCTATTATGTTCTTCTGTTGTGGTGCTTATTATATGTTTGTTGACAACTAAATGGTTGTCAGATATCCTCCAGTCGATAGATTGCGTCTTAATATAGGAGTGTGTGTTTGTGTATCTTTATATCTGTTCGTTTTGCATTCCGACAACTAATTGCAGCCAACACTGGCTGCTGCTACTACATCCATTCTCCAATACATCGCTGTGCAATCCCATCCGCGCTCTCCCACTTTTGCGCCATCTTACCTAATAATTTCTCTCTGTAATGAAAGTTCCTCTGCCCATCAGTGGCTGAAAATGATACTAGAAATATTAATAAGGGGCACTTTTAACCAAATTACATTCTATCATAGCTGAGATTAAATTAGCAACTGCCAAGGTGTGTCGGAACAAAGCTAATGGAATTGGATGACAGCATCCGTCAATCAACAAACCATTTTCGTCGTTCGCTGTCTGACCTTATCCCGCCCACGCTTATCAGTCTCTCACACACGGAAAATGATGTAGGTTACAGTGGGGAGGGTGTCATGTTAAATCTATCCACTGCATGCTGTAGGTAATTATATATTTATATATATAGTATCACAATGAGCAGATTGGATGTTATTTCCAGCAGAGAGAGAGATGCATGTCTTTTCCCTGTACATTTGAACAGAATGTTATTGGATTCTATACTGGCTTTATTGTAAAAGATATGCTAACAGTACGACTGACCCATGAGGTTATGTTTCTACAAAGCTCAGCATTTCCTCAGATGGTGTCAGTGTTTTCTTCAGTACGTTTTTCTCCGACAGCATATCTGTAAAAAACATTCACGCACAGTATGACCATTATATTGCAGACATCAGCCTCAGTGAAATACATTAAACAGGGCTCGCGATAAGTTTGTGGAGCCAGAGTCATGCAGAGACAGGTTCATCAGAGATAAAAATGTGTATGTAGAGTGTAAGTGTGTGTGTGTCCGTGTGTGTATTTGTATCTGCTTGGAGAGAGTCTGCAGGTTGTCGGAAAAAGGTGTATCTCACACTATTAATACAGTTGTATCTTGTAATAGAAAGAAAGATGATTTAGACTGAATAGCAGAACAATTTTTCTTCTGTAAATGTCATTTGAGATTGAGATCTGTTTTTTTTAAAGGAGCATACCAGTGATTTTTGCATGTTTGATCCCTATAAATATAATTTTCATACACGTTACATTACTGCCAACCATTTTTCAAAACATACTACTGGAGCGGTACATTTTAGATTTGTTTTTCCTACCTTCCAGACTGCTATTGGTTTCAGTTCATTTCAGTATTTTTAATCAACTTATGGAGAATTTAAATTTGCTTGAACTAAGTAATTCATCACAGCAAACCATTATTTTTGTCGAAGTTACCTCATTTAATTGTTTCAGCACGGAGCTGCACGGAACAAAATGTGTGTCTGCTCCAGGGAGTATAGTCCCAGGAGAAAACTGCTTTTACAGAGAAATTAAAATGACCGTGCCTTCTACATTCAGATGTACCTGTGGTGAAACATTGAATTTTATGGTGGGTGTATTTTATTTTGAAAGATTAGGGGATTTGGTAAAATAACAGGAACACTAAAATATGGTTTTATACTTTGGAAAATGGCTGTCAGTAATGTAACGTGTATGCAGGTACTCTTTATCGGGCTTAAACGTAAAATAACCAAAATGGTCCTCCTTTAAGTCTCATGCTGTATGTGTATGTGTAGACCTCAATATTCCTTTCTTTCAATGTCTGTATGACTTTTCTCTATTTTCGTCTCTCTGTCTCTTCCTGTCTCTCTTTCTCAGTTGCACACTCATATCACACACACACACACACCTACATTTTCTTTTTGTCTCCCCAGGTGTGCACTGGTCCAGGTGTATGGCTTCACGGGAGCTCATCACTGCTCTAATGAGAATGATCACCGCTCATCTGTCTTCATCCACATCCAACAGAGAGCACCTGCTACTATCCGTGTGACTGTGAGTGTATTTGTGTGTGCATACAGTATGTGTGTGCATGCATGAATTTGGTTGTGTGTGCATTAATGTGTGCACAAATGTGTGACATGCATAGCAGAGATAGGCACTCAATTTGGCAACTAATAATTGAGTTGCATTTGATTCACACATACAAACAAATAGACATTAGGCTTGAGTTGCAACTCATCTATTTGACCTCAGACTTGACTCATTGATTATGACTTATGAATGATTGTATTCTTTCAAAGACCGTTTAATACCTCACAACGGCAAAGTTAGATTTTTACAACCATCCCTTATTCTCTGATGCATCAAATTGTGTTTTGCCAGCTAAAGGTGTACAACTCTAAATAAATCAAATCACAGCATACATAATGTTTACCCAATGAAACAGATCACTGAATTAATGCAGTGTGTTATGTAGGGCTGTCACGAGATCAGATTTTCACTACATGATTATCATGGCCAAAAGAATTCACAATATTATCGTGATACCTATAGAAAATTTGGGGNTATATATATATATATATATATATATATTAATGCCACCACTAAAATTCATCTTTAATTTTATTTATTGTGTGTTTTGTCTCTTTTTTGGCAAATGAATTACACTGAAAATACGAGTGCAAGGAGGTGGAAGGAGTCTGTAACCGTAACTGTAATAATTGTTTATATCATCTTGGATATTATTACTGTAAAAGTACCTGAAAATATCATGATATTATTTTAAGGCTATATCGCCCATTCCTATGGTAGAGTCATTTATACTCAAAAGGTGCTGCTATATGTGGACACAGTCTATGGATGTACATCACCATACATGTCATTACACAAATCGGTACACATCTAGCCCTCTAATTACAGCTGATATCTAAAATTAAGCTTTAATCCATAACTAAGCAATGCAGTAAATTAAGTATAAGTGTCATTAATGGCACATTTCTATTCTATGGAAAAGAGCACGTCTTTAATCCAGTAGGTATGTGAGGGAAGTACTGGAGATTTACAGTATATCAAGAACTGCCTTTCATCTAACAGGGTAACAAATGTTATAATGTTGTTGTTGTTGTTGTTTTTTCTGCCTTAGAGACACATGGAAAAGATGGGGAGACCCCAAATCGTGAACAGGGAGTATTTGTTTCAGCCCTTTCCTGATCTCTGGCTGATAAGTACCCAAAGTGGAACAAGTAAAAAAACATGCAATAAAGTGGCAGGAATCTGCTGGCATCTACTGTATCTTGTGCAGCAGACACACCAGCATATATCTTAGACCATCAAACTTAAGAATAATATGTGCAGTGCACTGTCTTGCATCGCATAAGGTGATCTCTTATCCAGATGGATGACTTGTGTACACATTTTAATATCTGTGCCAACATTTACTCACATATTTCCTCCTTTAAATCATCCTCCCAGAGGCAGTTGATACAGCTTAATGATTCTGAGCATAATGTTTGAATCTCTTTGTAAAAATACCAATGTTAAAAAGTCATTTATATACTATGTTATGAGACAGGTTAGCTTGCATTAATATTCAGAGGATGTGGTGCTGCTAGTTTATTGACCAACTTATAGAAACTGTCTATGACACTGAGACTCATTATATTCCTGTTTAATGCAATTTTATTGTTGTTTCAAATAGCTGAGCTGTAAAAGCTAAGCGTGATATTAAAATTGAAAAAGAAAGCATTTTTCACTTCTCCAAATTAAAAGCTGCTGCTAATCATTGCTGCACATACTAATTAGACCTCTGCAAGCCTTTGGCTCCTGTGGACCCTGAAACATAAGCAGTGAATGCACCCTGATAAAGCTTCCAAATTTGTGCTTCTCATGTATTGGATACACAAACCTTTCTGACAACCAAAGCTGAACATTATTGGCTTCACAAAGGTAAAATTTCTTGCTTGAGATGATACATTTGCAATCTGTAGGACATGTGCCCACATGCACACAAACCTGCTATTTACTCTACCATGTACATCTGTTTGCTTAAAATACATATCACACATTTCATAAATGTTCATGCTAAAAGCTGAATGGATCTTTTGCACATGAAGAAAGTGGGTTTGTTACTGGTTCTATTTGCAAAGCCCCTTCTGAAACATTACTGGTACAATTTGTATTCAATGGTCATTGGTCATAGAAGTATCTATACAGGTACATTTCCAGCCCCTATGAAGCCATATTTTCACCTTTTCGTACCTAATTGTACATTTTCTGTCAAATATTTGGAGCAAGCAGCAACCATTTTAGTTCCTCCTTCTAAAGAGAAAGTGATCTGCAATGAAATTCACAGTGTTCAGGTGATGGGGAGAACCCACTTGTCTCTCCCTTTTTCCAGTGGTGTCATCATATCTCATCATGACAGCTTCTCTAGCTTTCTGAGCATCTCTTTAAACCTGTTCCAATGGTTCTAGGCTTTGATCCTCCTCTCTTACGTCATGCTTTGACTTTGAGAGTGACTTGACTTTGTCCTGAAGAAACGTGTGTGTGTGTGTGTGTGTGTTCAGGGATGCAATTCGTGGGTTAAGATTGTAATGATCACATCTGCTTTCTACCCATTTCACTGAAGCAGCCCTGTGGGACCTCTTCCCGTTTGATTTTTTTTTTTTTTTTTTTTTTTTTTTTTTTTTTTTTTTTTTTTTTTTTTTTTTTTNCCCCCACCTCCCCCACCTCCAAAAGCCCACATCAATTGGCTATTGTCAAAGTCTAAGTAGATTTTATGTAAAACTCCCAATCCATGCTGCTGGTATTGACCAAACGACAAAGTGCTTGTTCATTTTTTTCTCAATCCAATTAGTTTTCTTGTGGCTTTGTGACAGCTCGTTTATATCTGTGAGTGAGTGGCCGGTGCTGAATGGGTAATTGTGCAGTTAGTGTGCCTACCAGTGGGTGGAGAATCCTGTTACCTGAGTTTGTATTGGAATACAAACCGAATTGATTTAGATCTGAGATTAATAGGGCAACATTGTGATGGGCTATTGATTGCTTTTTATGATCAAATGAAATCAGATCAAAGCTGATACATGTAGGGAACGTAGTGGGAGGCTGTATTGTATTCTTTAGTCTGCGGAGTATTTAAACAGTGCTTAAAGGGCAATACGGGTGATTTGGCATGGCTCAATATGTACAAGCCGCATAAGTTTCTGTCAATCATTTGCCAAAATATACCACTGAAGCATTAAATTTTAGAATTTCTTTTCCATACTTTCCAGACTTCCATTCATTTCAGTTCACCATAAAAATTAATCAATCAAAAGACTTGAAATGAGCTTGAGATAAGTCATCCATCACAGCGAACACGATGTCTATTAAGTTTTTTGTCAAAGTAACTTTATTTAATCGGTCCAACATGGAGCTTTATCGAAGACAGGAGGAGGAGGAGAAGACGGCTTTTACAGAGAAATTAAAATGAGCATCCCTTCTACAGTCATGCATAAGTACAGTATTAGAAGGTGTTGAATTTTAAGGCGGGTATACCACCTGAACATTTTATTTTGAAAGATGAGGAAATTTGGAAAAATGACAGGAAAATTAAATAAGGTTTTATGTTTTGGAAATTGTCAGTAACGTAATGTGTAAGCGGGTATGCAGTGGGCTTAAACATGCAAAATTGCCAGTATGGTCCTTTAAAAACTACCATACACAGAATTTTTTTTACAACCAGGATTTACAAAATACATGTTAGAAAATATCTTCACATGGCTGTAAAAGCTTTACTTCCTAGTTCTGCAAATAACAGAAATGTATTTTCCTAGAGATTTCCTTCAGGAAGTCCCCTTTTGTTTTTATCACAACTCAGCATCAACAGTTTACAGGTAATAACATGTCTTGCACTTGTCAGTTTCCAGTAACTGGACACTGATAAATCAGGACCGACAATGGAAAATGGCAGTGTGCTCTTCATTCAAAAGGTTGTTGCACCGCAGTTTGTCAGCATGCCGGCTTGCTGTGTTCAGTCAGCCGCTTCTCCAGGTGTACAATGGCTGCTTGATACGGAGACATGAGTGGTGGTGACAGTGATGGAGGAAAAAGGTCAGATATGACACGGCAGTTATGGAGCTGGAGCAAAACAAGCACTTTGACATTTCTGGTTAAAATTCGTGCACTGCATTTTAATGACTCAATTTAAGAGTTCCAGGTTGTGGCTTTAATGTACAAACAGAAACTTTGTACTTTACTTTTACTTCACTTTTACAGAAGTTTTAGGTCAACAACCCAGTCTGAACACGAGCAAATTTCCCAAAAATGCCTGTTTTGAAAAGTTTAGATTGGCAAAGGAGGATGCTCGTCAGATCTACTGCTTTGGAAATGCAGAGAACAAATAGAGGGTCTTTAGTGTTTTTACTACAGCTGAAGACCATCTCTATCCATCTAAAGGTCAAGATGTTAAAGCCCTGTGTAAGCCAAACACACACATTTCACTTTTTCTTGCTACACAATGCCCACACGAGAATAGTCCAATTTCAAAGGGCTCTTTAATTTTTATCTTCAAACTAATGACTGTTAAGTACTCAGTAGATTATGGAGGAAATTATAATTTGCTTTACTTAGCGGGTACATTCTGGTCGCTGCCAGAGTGAGCTGACACATAAGGCGAATTATGTTTCGACCACAGCTGCCCGGTCAAAGGACTCTGATGTCTCAGACCAGCTCGGTGTCTTCCAAGTGGTGTGACACACATCATTCTTGGCCTTCATCTCTCCACAGAGACTGAAGTCGGTCCAGGGGAAGCCATTAAATAAGCAATTAGCAGCCCCAATTAAGGGATGATGAAGCAGAGAGGAGAGTTTTTCATGGTGTATAAAGGGTTTTAGCTTTGGCTTTTGAGATGAGTGATATGACTGTGACGGTGGGTAGTGGAATTGCAGAGCATCTACTTGAAATTCCCGTTGATGGGTGTTTTGTGATTCTATGTTTATCTGTATTTTGAGATATCATATGCCAATGCACTCTCACAAGTGGGTGCCAGCCGAGAAGAGGGCTATACATATTTTTCCATGCAAAGCGGCGTTCCAATCATGGAGAAGAGATTGGTTTGCATCATTTTAGTCAGCTGTCTAAGAAAAAGTTTGAGTTTTCATGCGTGGGTTTCGTAATTGAGCCTTCAAGCTGGTGTGTCTATAAAGGTCTTTGCCAATAGCCTTTCACATGAGCAGCATGTTGAAGACACCTGGAAACCCTGAGATGAAAGCAATGCTTATACATCTCTTGATCTTGCTTGCCTCATCCATCTCTTGCCATCTTTTGCTCACTGCCTGGTTGCAGGCCAGCTAATGGTACCGTTACTGCTTCAAAGGACCTTTTCAGCGTAGAAGCCATGTGTAGCCAAATACACACACTAAGATAAGCTTGTTATGGCAACCCTGCACTGTGCTTTTACTGGACCAGTGTCCTCATTAGATCCAGTACCCTAAGGGCCTCTGTGTGTATTGTGTATTGTGTGTATGTATGGAGTCATGTCATGTTCAGGACCTGACAAGATCTGTGGACGAGTGTGGGTGTCTGTTTGTGAGTTTTTATTTTCATCACAGGAGCCTCTAGGCGGGCCACTGATCCTCTCCAAGAACGATAAATACAGCCATACTGTGATGCTAATGAAGACAGATAGAGACAGAGCAAAAAGAAGAGCACAAGAAAAAAGGCAGAGAAGAGAAGATGAAAGGGGAAATATAAGTACTTTTCTACAACACTGCAGGTTAGAATGTAATTGTTCCCCCTTGACAATCACGATAGGGTATCTAAGGTAGAGCAAACAGACTTACCCCAAGGCCAGACTCCCACTGAGCTTTTGACACTGCTTATGTAATATAATCTCAGGGTGACTGATGGAATTAGTCTGGGACTGTTTGTGCGAAAGATAGAAAGTGAGAGAGAGAGAGAAAAGGGTTAAAAAAGGGATTGGGAGGGGTATGCGGAGGATTGCTTCCTTCCTGATGAAAGCAGCAAAGACAGGCGGACACGCGCATGCAGTAGAAAGCAAGGGCGATTGTGCCGTGTTGGCAGCCGTCCTCATTACCATCCACAGGCAGGACTGGAGTGGCCTATTAGACAACCATTACTGCTTCTGATGGAAATCTGCAGTGTAACACTGACACAAACAAGATGGAAAGATCTGGGAACTATGCCGAGGCCGGAGTGCCAGGGCCTCTAGGGAATGGGTGAGATGAGTCTCTCCACCCTGATCGCCACACTCCTCAGCTGGGTCAGACTGCCTAAATAAGGGCCGCATGTCAGAATGCCATCTCTGGTTCCCCTGGAGCTAAGAAATGTTCACCTAATTAAAACTTCTCTTTACTCCTACCCTCCGGGAGACACGGCCAGAGAAATGTAGTGACAGAGAGGAAGTGAGAGAAAAAAGGAAATAGGTGAGCGCACCACTGACAGAGACAAAGGCAGGCACACGGATAGAATAGAGAAATGAGGTGGGGAGAGAAGATTTTGGTAGAAGAAAAGCAAGAGTGGATGATAAACAGAAATATAGAGCTCTGCAGAGGTTGGGTCAGGATCCATGCCAGCTCGGCTCATTCAGAACTTTTCTCAATTTCTTTGTTATGGTGAAGTAGAATCGAAAATAAAATAAAAAAAGAAGAATATTGAGTGTGGTGAGGAGACAGTAAAGAGAAAGAGGAGTTTTAGACTGCGCTTTCCTTTTCAAACTTCCACTTCACCTGCTTGTTTTTTCCAAAAATCTTTCAGACCCCAAGGCAGGATGGAGGCCAAGGCTCTACAAATAGAGAGAAAGGGAGCGATAAATAGAAATGGAAAGTGAGGAAGAGGTTATGAAGTGCAACGTGCAGAGATGAAGTGCAGAGGTGTCAAGAAGAAATGTGAGGAAAAATGCATTTAAGCCACACAGGTTTGTGCTAATTAGATAAACCAGTTTCACATTTATAAGCTGCTCCTGAATGACTAATTTAGCAACTAATTTAGCTTTGTACCGACCGCAAGCAGTTTCAAACTAAGACGGTAAATATGAAGACACGACTCCACTTTGGAAAAAAAGAATCATTATTGCATTATAATTATTATTATTGTCTTAGAAAATATATTTTTCTTTTCATCTGTTATTAGAGTTAAATAATTCTTTGTCAATCAACTGTGTAACATGTTTTATTAAAATAGCTATTTATTTCTGTTCACTTCTGGAGAATTGCAGGCTGTAATGGGACATTTAGCTTACGTTGCCAAGGTTGTTATTTATTGAGAACAAAAATATTTGTTATATATAAAGTGAAAATAAATTACATTTCAATCATAATGATTTGCTAATAAATGTCAAGCAAAGGCTTAATTATAATTAAAACCACTTTACAGATATTGTGGCAGAAATACAGTCTTATAGAGCCAAGAATCTACTTTCTGTTCTCTTGAAAATGCATTATTTTTCATTAGGGGAAATTCATTTTTGATTTGATTTCTTGCTGTAAACCACATTTTACTTTGAGAGCTTGAAAGCTTCATCAGCAGACCACTTATTTTGAAGATGGCAGCTCCAGCACTAATGGGTATGGGAAGGTTGTACTGAAATACAAGATGGATGCAAGATTTGTACGTGTCCTAAGACACGGATTTTACTCTTGATGCTGGTACTCTCTCTCTCTTTGAAAGCCTCGTGTACTTCAACCTGCCAACTTTTAAAGGCCCATACCAGTGATTTTATATGTTGGAGCATACACATTATATGGCTACCAAGCATTTTCCAAAACATATTACTTGAGTTAAATTTTAGAATATTTTCCTACCTTCCAGACTGCCTTCCAGACTGTTTCAGTTCATTCCAGTACACTAAAAAAATTAACATGTAGAGACTTGAAACTTGCTTGAGATAAGTAATCCATCACAGCAAACCACATATTTTTTGCTGAAGTTGCTTAATTTAACCGGTCCAACGCAGAGCTGTACGAAAGAAAATATATGTCTCTGCCAGGGAATATAGTTCTGGGAGAAAATGGCTTTTACAGAGAAATTGAAACTGACCATAGCTTCTTTGGACATGCGTGTTAGCAGATGAAACATTAAAGATTTTAGGTGGGTGTGTCACCTGAAAATTTGATTTCGGAAGAGTAAGATATTTGGCAAAATAACAGGAAACTAAAATATGGTTTTACGTTTTGGAAAATTCTTGTTGGTACTAATGTAACTTGTGCAGGTAGTATTGTTTAACATGCAAAAACCACTGGTATGGTCCTTTAACTAGAGAGCTTTAGAACAATCTGTCATGGACTTGATGTGGATTATTGTTATCCCTTATCATTGTGACATGTAAATGTGCATGACATTCACATTGAGGATTTGTATGGAACTGATTATCGTCCTCGGAGATAATTGCTCTGTTATTCTTACACGACGCTTTAATTCACTGTTCACTGAAATCAGCTGCGAGTGTGTTGGTGTGTGGAACTGGTAGGACAATTGAAGGTGGGCTTTGGTATACAGAAAATGCCATTGCTGGGATTTGATTAGTTGTCCAGACAGGTTGCCATGGTGAAGGCAGTGATTAAAGCTATTAAAGCTGCAGGCGTAGTGTTAAATGGGCGCTCTGACTGCTGTGGCTGTCACAAATTAAACAGAGAGAGAGAGAGAGAGAGGGTGGAAAAGAATGGCAAAGAGAGACATAAAAAATGGAATTAGGGAANAGAGAGAGAGAGAGAGGGTGGAAAAGAATGGCAAAGAGAGACATAAAAAATGGAATTAGGGAAAAAAAAAAATCACCAGGAGAAAAATAAAGAAACACTCGAGTGTGGGTGAGCAAAATGTGATTAGCTGTGCTCAAAGCAGGGCAGGATCCTACCTTGCTCTTAATTGATTTCACTTTACAGCAGATGAAATAAAAGGTTATGGTGTTCCAACAATAACCTTCCTATCTAAGCCCAGACAGGAGGCTTTATCACACTGTAAAAGACAGAGTGCTCGTTAATCATCACAGCCTGATGTTACCACAGGAGCTTACTTTGTTAAGCCTGAAATGTATGTGCGTGTGCGTGATTGTGGTAGAGAGAGAGAGACAGACTGCATGGGAAATGCTTTTTTTTAACAGGTTGTGGTAAATTGTGGTGTTTTAGTAGAGTGACATGTTAATTTAACCTCCTGCAGGCACAGCTGCCAAGGTAACAGGAATCCAAGAAGGATTTCTCTTGATCAGGATAATGTCATTTTGCATTTCGCTTCGGAATCTCGAAATCAAAGAGAATCAAGAGATCAAAGAGAAATGTGTTGTAATCACTGCGTGTAATGCTGTTAACCTACAGAGATCTGCTTGTGCGAAATGAGATCCACTCACTTTCACAGTATATCACAACACAAAGACTGTCAAATCTCATCTGCAATGCAATGGGACAGTGCAAGTAGAAGTTCACTATTTACCACCAACATGGTCTCACAATGCACTGAGTTTATCAGGTACACCTCTGCAGATTCACACAATCCAACACAAAAGCCCTACAATAAAACTTAGAAATTTCAATTTTTGCTGAACTTTGTCAGAGAAATGTTGACTTTATTCCATGGTAAAGTGTGAGCCTGTATTGTATTTTGTGATGTTGCATAGAATGGTGTTATACTGCATTATTTCTCATACTCCATCCCTTTCTGTAGACATTCTCAGTCATATAAATATCTGGAAGTAGAAGTTAAAGGCAACACAGTCCAAACTCAAAAATTTTGGCTTTGAAGAAGTAGTATTTATTGCAAAGCTGATTAAAGTAACATGCATCTTGCTTTATCTCCTACATGTAAAAGTAACAATGTGCATTGTTTGTGATATGTTTGGAGAAAAAAAAGTGCAGCATTCTGCAAGAACCAAAGATAAAAGGGAACAAAATTAGCATTTCCCAGTTTATGTGCAATGCCAAGAATATATGTTTTTCCCCTACTATAGCAACTGATACTTCAGTACAGAATGCCCTGATATGTATTTTTGTCAAGGGAATAGAAGCTGTAGGTAAAGCTCTGAATATGTCGCTTATAGCCAGTGCTCAGGCAAACAAGTGAAGTGCATTGGTGCCCCCATTGTATCAACCTGCACCTTTCCTATCTGAGATGGGCCAGGTGTAAAGAGACTGCATCTGTGTGTGTGTGCGTGTGTGTGTGCGCGCAAGAGAGGGAGGAAAATGAGAGGTAGACTGCTGAGTGCAAGAGTTGTTGATTGTGTGTGAGAGCTTTGAGAAAGGGTGCAGAGAGCATCTATCTGTATCATTCACTCTAAAAGCCTGGAGAGATGGAAAGGATGGATGGGAGGACAAGTAGAAGTCAATAAAGAGATGAGAGAGGGAGAGGGGGGAAAAGAGAGAGAGGAGATGAGAGGGGGGNAGAGAGAGAGAGAGAGAGAGAGAGAGGCGCTATAAGCAAGGATGACTTAGTCATCTTAGAGGGAGAGGCACAGCAGTGGAGGAGAGAAAGCCAGGTGCCCAGGGATAGAATAAAGTGGAGAGAAAAATTTGGCAGGGAGGAAACAGAAATGCAGTGTTTACAGGAGAGAGAGAGAGAGAGAGAGAGAGAGAGAGAGAGAGAGAGAGGATGGAGAAAGAGATGAGGGTGAGTGAAGAAGGGACTCAGTGCAAAGTAAATCATAATGGGAACATGGCAAGGCCAGTGTAAGAGTTATCTTTTCACACACAAACACACACTCACAGTTTCTATAAGGAGTATATTCAGTATGGCTCAGGTTGATGTTTCACGTTTGAAAAAGCTCTATGAGAATCATTTGTGTACTCACCAGCAGCCATACAGCAAATCTCCACTTTTTTCTCCTCCAACATGTTTTAATGTTGACTCTGCTGAGCTGGATTAGCCCTGCAGTTTGCAGAGGCCTCAGACAGTAGTTTTGCCTTTTTCCTTTGATTCATTGCCGTACTGGACTAATTCCTTCTTCTCTGCCTTATTCAGGTGGTGGAGAGGAAAGTCTCTCTTTCTCTCTGTCTTCCCCCAGTATGCTTCAAAAGCAATTAGAAAACACACCACCACCCACATACATGTTAAGTTACTGCCAATAATTTTCCAAAACACACTGCTGTATTTTAGTTTTCATGTTATTTTTCCAAATCCCTAATCTTTCAAAATCAAATGTTCGGCTGATACACCCACCTTAAAATTCAGTGTTTTGCCTGCTAACACTTTCACGGTGATTGTCGAAAGCACTGTCGTTTAAATTTCTCTGTAAAAGCAGTCTTCTCCTGGGACTATATTCCCTAGAGGAGAAATATATTTTCTTCCCTGTAGCTCCATGTTGGATCGGTTAGGTAACTTCGACAAAACTAACAATGACGTATGGTTTACTGTGATGTTCATATTAGAGAATTGAACACATACTGATTATTTAAAGTTAACCTAAAGAAATGGTTCATTGATCAATTCTGTCAGCATTAGAAATCAATTGATTTGCTGCCTGCTGGTGTTATTTGTCATCTTGGTTTGCTTTTTTGTGCGTTTGTGTATTTATCTTACTGCGTTCTCTCCTGCTGTCTTTTTGTTGTTGTTGTTGTTCTTATATGAATCGGAATGCATCATGATTTTTAATATCATGTTCTCCTTTTGAGAACATTTTCTAATGTATTAATAATTTTCAAATTTGTTGAGTATTTTTTTTTTTTTTTTANATTTTTTTTTTTTTTTTAACTTCTTTTAGGGTGACTATTTAGCATCTGCCCAGGAATTACAGATGAAAAATAGCCTTTTGGCTAATTCTGGCACATTTACAGGAATGTTTATTAATGTACGTTGTCTAAATGCCCTGCTAAATAAACCAATACATAGATCAATAAATAATGTATCTCAAGCACGTTTCAAGTCTCTAAAAATTGATTTTTTTATAGCGTACTGGAAAGAATTGAATCAATGTCAGTTTGGAAGGTAGGAAAAATGATTGTAAAATGTACTGCTCCAGTTGTGTGTTTTGGAAAACGGTTGGTAGTAATATAACATATAAGCGGGTTCTGTTTCTTGGATCAATCAAGCAAAATAAGTGGTATAATCTTTTTAGAATTCAAGTTCTTTTATGCCAGTTCATTACGTTTTTTCCTCTTTTTTTTCTCGTTTTTTTCCCTTTTTTTCCCTTTTTTTTTTTTTAACGGCAATTCATTCCAGTAGCAGGCACACACTGGTCATGAGATGGTGCTGAAAGAGATTTACAGTCGATGAAGAGAGGAGTTTGCAGTGGCTATAATTTATTTAGCAGCTAAAAAGAAAACGAGGAAGAAGATGGTGCTCTCATTTAAATTAAAATAAGAAGAAAGATAGAGAATTTTCTCTGCTTATTCGGCAAATGTGGAGTTTAGACGTGTTGCTATAACAGCAGAGCAAGTAGGGATTCAACCAAACAAAAGTCGCAGCCAGCCATGTGATATTTGGACCAATTACGGCCAGGGGTGGTATCAGAATAGAAAACACAGAAGCTCACCTTGGGGGGCTCTGCACAAAGAACACGACACGCCTGAATCACTGCATCTTCAGCCTTGCAAGACGTGTTTCTGCCCTGATAGTCCTACTTCTGTGATTCATCTTCAATACATGACATGTTATATTCTCAGACAAAGGTTTTCCAAACACACATATTGTACTATAGCTCCTGTGTGTCTGTGTAGTATCGAGCATACACATGATATAAGCCAATTCCACATAGTTTTTAAAAGCTATAAGATAGAACAAGCAGCAAATGGCTTATCTATCATCTGTAATACACACACAGATAACAGCTTACAGGCGAAGCAAACACATATTTTACTCACTAAGCCAAGGAAAATAACCACAAACATTATCCATCTGCTAAAATGCATTGTAGGTTGATCCATCCAGAAAGGGCCTACAGATAGGTCAGAGGGTTGAGAGTAAATCCTCAAATTTGTACTGTGCTAAATGGAGCATTATGCAACGTTTGGCGACGCTAACTGAGGGCTTTTACTGAACATCTTGTCCTGTCGCTAATCCTGCCAACAGCAACCAGCCAGGGACAGAAACAAACTCTGACCCTCGATGCACGCGCACTGTCGCAGCATGTATTGGGAATACACACACTAGCAGGCACAGAAATGCAGACACACATGAAATTACACAAAATGTATGTAAATAGACGTGGAATATATAATTAAAATACCAGTTCTGAGATCAACACAGATATGAAGCAGATTGAGCATTCTACGCTTGTGCAATACGTGTTCAAAAGGAAACCAGGCTCAGCCAAAGAAATGTACGTACACTTGAGAACATAATTTTCATGGTATCTTTCAAGTCTTAAAGCTTAATATTGCAGTGTTGTGAACAAGAGAAAACATAATGTCAAGTAGTAGCTGTGATGTTAAATGCATGCATTCAGTCGAGGTTTAGCTGGATTTCTACTGGATTGAGGGTGAAAAGAACCTCCTCAATCATTTACATTTGCCGGTTTCAGATTAAATAAAGTCCTAGAAAATGAATTACATATTTTATGTACTGCATGATTTCTATTAATTTGAGCAAATCCCTATGTTGCAACTAGCAAAAGATACTGGCTAATAAATTTATGTTGAAGGATATAGGAGAGCGGAAATGTAATTTGTGCCAAGGCTCTCCAGCTGATCCCTACTTTCATCCCTATATGCCCTGGCTAGAGGAGTAATCGGCTTTGTAGAATAAAATGATGATGATGACTTTATCTGACATTTGTAAAAGGTGGAGCCCCTTATTTCTGTAGGTCTGTATTATCAGACTCGATCCACTAAATTAATCCTCCCACAGAGTGAGACAGAGTAAAAATGTTGGTCTTGGAGTAAACATCGGGGTTATATTGAGGTGAACGGAAGGAATGTGTTTGCTGAGAGTTGTGTTTGCTTTGTGTATGTGTGCGCGTGCACAACCTTGTATGCTTTTCCATGTTCTTACCCGTACCTCCCTCACCTGTGAAGAAGAGAAGGATGATTACATTCCAAGAGGTCACGTTTATCTCCATGGAGATCCTTGAAGGAGCATGGATGCAAGACATACACTTGTAATGCCTCTCCTTTAACTTCAGAAACCTTCAGGCAAACTGAGGCAGAAAGCTAACAAAGACTGAGACTCAACGAGAGAGACAATGAGATGTAACCAGCTGGCTGTTTGAGACGTAGGCAGAGTGGTCCTATAAAGCTGCGTTTCAGAAGAATCTCAGCTGATTCAACTTAATGATCTGCGAAGCACACATCACAGTCATCTGCTGCAGCGGCATCAAAACATCAAATCTGAACCAGTCATATGCATTCACTTTTGCTCCAAATCCGCTGTTTCTGTACGGGATTTCACGGTGTAGGGCTTCTCTAGCAGTTTCACAAGAGCTCCATTCAATTAATGTGGCTGTGAGTTAAGTGGGCCCTCAGGGGTTAAAGTCTGTCATGTCAGATGGATCTGTTTGTGTGGAAGAAGAGGCAAGTCCCACACTCCACTAGTCTTTGGGATGCCTCAGAGGACATCTTGGTATTCCATTCACAGGCCTAGGACTCAGAGGGACTTGATCTTGGAACCTTCAAGTATCATAAAAGTAGATCTCACAACCTTCCTTTTATCACTATGATAAAACTCAGGACCTACTTATTGGCTGTGGGCATGCTGAACGCTGGAGAACTCTGCAGAGTGCATAAAGAGTGACGGTTGCAGGTGATTTCTCATGATTTCACGTTTACTGTTGTACTTCTCTTTTTTGCTCACGTATTGTTTTTTGCAGAGATTGAGTCGTGCGCTGCCTATTGCAGATTTGCTTGTGATGTAACAGCAAGTGTACACAGCTACATTATCATCTAAACTCAGGCTAATTGATGAGTTCTTGTCAGGAGGATTTCAGAGATGACTCATTTGCGAACCCTGCAATGACATGCACATCTCTGCCTTTCTCGCATTTAAAACACCAGCCGTCAGAATGAAAAGCCTGCCATGCAGTTAGGTGGAGGCAACAGCGAAATATCAAGGGGAGACACCCACGTGTTTTCTAGCATTTGTGCAGTTGAGCACAGCCATCTTAGACAGAAAAAGAGATTATTTTCACTTGCTGCACTGTGAATATTGTATATTTCATGATAATACGGGAATGAGTGAAGAATACGTTTAGAGTCACTCTCACATTTCTGTCTCACTTTTGTCTCTCAGTCTCAAACATGATCATCCTACATACAGATTCGGATTGGGTGACATGATTGTATCATACTGTATAACAGCAAGGATTTGTTAACTGATAGAGATATCCAACACTGTCTTTACTGAGATAGGTATCTCTTTAAGAACATACTGGTGGTTTTGCATGTTTGGGCCCAATAAATACTACCCGTATTTACATTACATTACTACCAAGCATTTTCCAAAAAATACTACTGGAGCGGTAAATTTTAAATAAGTGAATGAATAAATGAACAATTTTTTGTTTATGTTGAAAAATTTTCATCTCAATAAGAAGTCTTTGACTCCATTTATGCCAACCAGAGTGAACATACATGGACTTTGTAATGCAGTTGCATTCTCTAAAATTCCCCTCCACATTTTGTCTGAGATAGCTTCTTTTGAAGTGCTGAGACGCCTTTTTCTTTCTTTGGTCTGCGATCAGAAATATATCTATATTGTAATATTAAATTATATATATAGAATGTAATATTTTGTCCATATTGCCCAACCCTAATGGAGTGATGAAGTGGTTGGAGTTGCAGGATACAGTATAGTTACAGGATAGCCTCCATAAGCCTCTCCTTAAGTCCTGTTCCTGCTTCTAGCTACTTTGTTTTGCTATGATCAGGGTTTTAATATAGATTTGTTCTTTTTTCTGTCTTTCTGAAAAGTTGAAACATGTTCGTGTGGTTTTGGGTCTGTAATATTTTTAGATAAATTACGTTGTACCAAAAACTAAGGCTTATGGGACATGTTGTTGAATGCTAACAAAATAACTCTTGGTTTATCTTGGTTAAAATGACAAGATTCACATGTTACTCTCCAATACTGTAGCTGATAGCAGTTTATTTAAAACTGTGGATGAAAACTCCAGGAATATGTTTGAGCTTTTTAGAAAGACTAATGAAAGAAACATCTCTCGGGGAAATTTCTCAATCATTTCTCTTTTACCACTTTCTCTCTGGCATTTTGTTCATTTATTTACCAGTCCATTTACTCTCCCCAAATGGGCAAATCAGGGCAAGGCTACTCACTTATTGAATTAGCAGCTATTGGGAAGCATTAGGCAGCGGTCCCCTGCCTGAATTTCCACTCAATACTGTGACATTAGGGACAACACACAGAGACGGAGGCTGCGGCTGAAGGTCTGCTTGGTTGGTCAAATCAAGTTGGTCAAGAAGCCAAGGGTGGTAAGCTAGCCCCAGAAAAGGTCAGGACTGACGCTGTAATTGGACACGGAGCCCCCGTGGAGTGTCACACTCCAGGCTGGGCTCCAGGCTGGGTTCCGTGAGAGAGCCAGGGACACCGCAACACCACAGCAGAGCCTGAGAGAAAGGGTACGGATCTGGACTGAGAGCTGCTGGGAACATCTTATCCCCTCCTCACTCCTTCAGTCTGACTCACAGCCTCCAAACCTGCCTGAGGACACAGAGAGGCAACTTAGCGTGGCTGTGCTAAGGACACACACATAGAAACTCAAACACACACTACTGGTACAGGGCAAGGCCTCTCCTTTGGTAGAATCTCATAAAGCCTTGTCACCATGGCAACAGCTACCTCATTAGAAACTCTCTGGTGATGCCCAGTGCCCTCTTCCTTTCTTTCTATGTTTCTTTCATTAGTTTTTCCTCTCTTCCCTTTGTGTCCCCATAATTACCATTTAAACTGTATTTAACAAAATAGGCTTGTTACAAGTAATGATAAATAATTAAAGGTAACTGCTAAGAATGTGACAATCTTGATTCAGCATGAAAAACAACAGTCAATGCAGTGCATCAAAATTTAAAACTATTGTCAGTACTCTCATTCTCTTTCCTGTGTCTCTCACTTTACCACTTTGGAGCCATGTAGAGTGGGGGTGGGTGCAGTCTCAGTTGGCTACGCTGCTACTGTGCATGTGTGCACACACGCACACACACAGTAGGCTGGACACAGGATACTGATTTGAAAATTTTTGGTAGTGAGATAGCAGCAGCAGAGAAGAGCAGATTAGTTTTACACTTTCATGGTCCAGTTCAACTAAGTTCAGACTCCAGTGCATTTATGCTCTTGGTACGGTTCATTTGGGCGAGTCTGGACACACCAATTGAGCTCGGGTGCAGACCAAAACAACCCCACCAACAGTCTTTTTTTTGAAGTGGTCTTTGTCCAGTCACAAACCCACTGAATTAATTTGTGGTGTGAACATGACGTAAACTAGTTCTAAACAACTACAATGCAATCTTGATTGATGCTGAACCAGCGAAGACTAGGTACTTATGGTTATATGAGGTAAATTACACCTCTGAGTAATCGTAGCGAATTATATGGATACTGTGAAAATGTTATATCACGCTTTCCTAGCATGCCTTGAGATTAGCGTGTTGAAGGTTTAGCATGTCATTGTATGTGCTCAATGTATGCTCTATTCTCCTCTTCAGCCATCTGATGGCAACATGTCCTCTTTGCATAATGTGAAGCGGTGTGTGTGTGTGTGTATGTGTCTGTGTAAATGTCTTAAAGTGCATACAATCTGGCTTTCTGCTGACATAGTTTTACTTGGCATTTGGGCCAAATCATGACAAAGACCAGGCAGTTATTCTAATTCTGTCATTGTTCTATGTTACATATGCAGCATATCTGGCAAAGAAAACCTCTTCCTATTTTAATTGTCTTGCTCCTATTTCCAGACAAGCATAATGACTTCTGTTGATATATATTTTGGTTTGCTTGAATTTTTTCAATGTAAAACCAAACCAAGGGTAAATGCAACACGAGCAACAACTTATTCACCGATTTAGACCAGAACAATCAGACTAAGTTTGAAAACAACTTCTGCTTCTTTGCTAATGCGGGAAGTATTTCTCGTTTGCCATTCTATACATAGTATTTAGACATAAAACATAGACAACTGTTATGACCGTCCTCCTCACAGTTAAACATCTCCAAAAAATGTAACTTTGATAAAAAGAAGGCTTTTATGCCATCTATACATTCTCTTTTTTATCAAACATCAAACACACCAGCTCAAAGCATAAATCCTGTCATCATCATTTTGTGTGTGTGTGTCGTGATCAAGTTTTCTTTGGAATGTGTAACATGAATAATATTTTGATGAAAACGCAGCATTTTATCAGCTGTTGCCTAGATTTTCAATGGGAAGCCAAACATGGGTCTTACTTTCCAAAGTAATATTCATCGGATTCATAAGAGGAACAATTGGCAGAAAAAAGTGTCGTCGGTGTGGTTTTGCTTGTTTGTGTCAGAAACATACTGTCAGCGTCATAGTGTGAATGTAATTTCATAAATACCTTCCTTTGTCTCCCAAAGCATGGGTGTTTCACTCATTTCTTGGTCTTTTATCTATTTATGCATCAAATCAAAAGGGACAGTGAAGCACATTTAGGGAGTGGAAAGTGTATCCTGAAGAATTTAATAAGAAAAGAGATCTTGATGGATTATAGACCTTCTCCACATCTGAGACATTTTCAAAATGATAAATCACAAAGGCCTTTTATTCTCTCTCTCTCTCTCTCTCTGTCTCTCTCTCTCTCTCTCTCTCTCTCATCTTTTGAGCCTTGGCTTTCAATTGTAAGAGATTACAGGAGCATAGCCGGACTGTGGCCCGTCGAGGATCTTTTATTAATATTTATATGCATATGAAACAAGCCAATTGTAAGCTGTCGGTGAGCAGCTGAAACCCTCAGCCCCCATTGCATGCATATATATATATATATATATAGATATATACACACACACACACACACACACATATATTCAATAGGATTCCTCGAGCCCGAGACCATTGTCTCTTTCTGAAAAGCTGGCCTTTTTGTCAGGAGAGCAGGTGTAGCTGGCCACTGTACACAGCAATCATGCTGTCTAATATCTATGTTGCTGGAGTTAAGTGGAAAGAAAAAAGCCCTTCCTCAGAAAACATTGGCTATCGTTGCAGCCGCTTTTTATATATATATATTTTTCTTTTTTTTTTTCTTTTTTTCTTTCAGTCAGTGTGTGGCAATTGTGTGTACGCTGTACATACTTGTGTTTGTGTGTGTGTTTGTCCCTGTGCTGTATTTTTGAAACAAACCGCTTAACCCTGCATGGTCCCAGCCCACCTGAGCCACCATTTATGTATCAGAGACCGTCACGAGAAGTGTTTCCCACCAGGATATGATCATTAGCAGGACTCTGGCTGTCTTTCTTCAAGGTTAAACAGGACTCTGAGGGTGGGGTGTGTAGTTGTGGGGGCTCTAAATCTGCAAATAAGTGTGGAGCCTGGCAGTTCAAGGCTATCGGAGAGCTGATATCCCACCGGTGAAAGGAGCAGGAGACTAATCCTTCATACATAATAGATAACCAAATCCTCTAAAACACAGTGACGCTAGCTGCCTGCACCACAGAGACCCTGCCACTGCTAACAGATCAGACATCAGGCATCCCCCTCTTCACCGCCTTCATTAATACTCAATTACAACAGGATTCCTCAAGCCCAAGACCATTGTCTCCTCTTGAAAAGCTGGCCTTTTTGTCAGGAGAGCAGGTGTAGCTGGCCACCGTTCACAGCAATCATGCCGTCTAATATCTATGTTGCTGGAGTTAAGTGGAAAGAAAAAGCCCTTCCTCAGAAAACATTGGCTGTGGTTGCAGCCACTTTGCTTTTGTCTGTTCATGCTGTCACATTCAAAACAGAAAAGCAATGAATGGATCTGGATCTGAGAGAACCTGGAGTTTATGCACTCAGCCCACTTGATGGTTGTATTGTGGAATGAAAATAAATATAAACACAGCATATTAATTTTGCCCACTGTGGAATCTGTTCCACAGTTGCACAACACTTCCACTTCAAGCCATGTACAAGCTACATAAGCACACTGTTCTATCGGTACTGCCGATGAGAAAAATTGCACACCATATGTGACACATCCTTAAATGTTTTAACACATTCATCTGTGATGTTCAACACTTCAGCTACTCACAAGTACAATTTCTCAATTATGTCTTGCTATGCCTGTTTGACCTATACATTATATGCATCCATATGTTTCAAATGACTGTTTTATTTCATATCTTTTTCACAAATTATTCTGCCATCTGCCATTTTCCAAAGTCTTAGAAAATTGGCATATCAACATCTAAACACCTTGCACTGTTTTAATATTCCATTTTATGTAATCTCTTCAAACAAAGCTCAACAGAAATGCCAAACACTTCAGTGTTGTAGTTGGTGCATTCTGTAACTTCTTACATAGACACAGAGGCATGCATGGTGGTGGGGAGGGCCGCCCTGCCCATTGAATGTTAACTTGAAATTGAATTTCTGTGATCCTCAAGGACCCAAGAAATATTTGCAATGTATCTCTATCAAACATGAAATTCAGCAAACACAACAGGAATCTTCATTTCTGCCAAGGAACAAAATCTGCACTGACTTGCTTAAAAGCCTGGAGTTCTTGAGCATCTATGTATGCCCAAATACACCTATTGCCCATGTATTAAAAAGTATTGACCATAAAATCACTTACAAATGCAGTTGGTCATCCTTTCAAAAGTGCAATAGGATTCCTTTAATCAAGCAGGAATTGGTTGTTTGGGGCCATTTTCAAATGTATAGCAATTGTCCAATGTGAAAATATGTATGAATTACCACCCTGCACAGGATAAGCAGGTATAGAATGAACGGGTGGCTCGATCAAGCCACAGAACATTTATCAATACACATGGTTATATGCAACAAGTTGAGTGAGCATTCCTACGGAAGCTCAGAACTGAAGTTAAATGATGTCTTCACCCAAGCCAGCTGTAGAAATCAGGCTGTGCCATCATGAAACTGCTGACTCAACAAATAGGAAACACCTTTTCCTGTCTTAAACTACTAGTAGATTTCACACCTATATTCTGTCTGTGAATCCTACTTTTTCCAAGCAGAGAGCACATATAGCAGTCACATTTCCACATTGTATCTGCTTTGGCTAAGCTAAGTGTGGCTAGCCCTACAGGCTCATATGGCAGTACAGCTGAATGCTGTGTGGCCCACTCAGTTGTTCAGCCATTGTCAAAGACCCCCAATTATCAAACCTTCAAGACTAATGGTATTGTGTGTCTACACTTGTCTGCACTCATATTGGTTTAAGATAAGTCTTCAGGGTCATCAAGTGGGCACCTTCTCAATACTTGCACCATACTTAACATATCAATAATGGCAGATATCTTCATGTAGCTATGTTATCTCATTCATCAACTGGCATCTTTAGTGTTTGCCTTGAATGAGGCGTGACTATGGTATTTCCTTATTTACATGTTGGGGAAACGATTCATAAAACACACTGGTTTAAAGAAAAACTATTGTCTTGTGCCTTAGCCAATGGCCAAACTTTCCACCAATTTCCGTTGTAAGTTGTTCAGAAATATCCTTTTCCTTAACAAACAGTCAGACAAGTGGGGCTGAAAACATAACCTCCTTTGTTACAGTAAATAAAGACATTTTCTCTTTTTTGTTGAATTAGAATGCTGGCATGTTCTGTTGAGCCATTATAAAACAATGAAAATCTTCCTCTCATGGGTTTTTGTCACCATTCTTAAAATTTGTAGTTAGGAAGCTCTTCACTGACTGGAAGATGTCACTAACAATACTTCCTGACATAGAATTAGTCACTCAGGAGTAGAGTGCTGCTGGTGTTGTTCCAATTAGTAAGTCCCTGCATGACTTGCTCTCTTTTCCTCTTTTCCTCTCATCTTCTCCCTGTACCCTTTATGTCACCTCATCTATCCCCATTATCGTAAACTTCATTCTTTCTCTCTCTCTCTCTCTCTCCTTCTCTGTCTCTCTCTTTTTTCTTCATTTCCAAACTTTTAGCCTCCTTGCTGCCTTTGGGGCTCAGAGATTTTTGGACAGAAATAACCATGCAGCTAAAAGTTCTCTCTGCACCTTGGATAATGGGGGAACTGAAGCCTTCATCTTCTTCCTCTCTTTCTCTCAATCTTTAACTTTCCCTCTGTCTAGGCTGGGCTCCCCAAGCAGCAGGGTCCCTGTGGGTTGCTGGTGTGATCTGTAGGTGTTTTGCTGTTAATCTGTCAGAGTAATTCTATGGACAAACAGCGCTCGATGTGTAATCCCCAGTCCATGATGAGAAAGGACAGAGAGGCCATAGGCCAGCCTGGAGACTGATGAGCCACGCTGGCATAATTAAGGCCAGCACATCCCTGGGGATATGCGTCGTCCACCCCACCACCCTCCACCCCTCTCTCCATGTCCTTTCTCTCTGTCGTCTTATTTGCATCTTCCTTCCATTTTATAGTGTCTCTGCTAGTGTTAGATGAAGAGTACTTTATCCTTTTTTTTCTGCTGCTCACAATACAAATAAGGACTGCTGGCAGGAAGTGGAAGAGAAGAGAGATATATGAGAAAGAGGAAACAATAGTGGATCTATTAACTGTGCAATACTATTTGGTTGATGGGTTGGTTTGAAACTTAAGGTATTAAAGGGTATTTATTGTTCCCCTCCTTGCTACTAAACTAATTGCAAGTTTAATTGTTTTTTACACTGTGATGGAGACTTTCTCAGACATCCTGAGCTGCCTAAGACCAATTCTTTCCACATAATGGCTGTCAATTCCACATTTATTTATTTTTTTAATCCACTTAAGGATTAGCCTAAAGTGGGAAAGTGGAAACCAAAAGTGCAACTAATTATCATTCCATTACTTTTATGGTAAAATCAATACAAATGAGAAAAGCCAAATGGTGAATCCTTTTATATAGTTTTATATAATCGAGTGTCTGTGTTAGTTTAGTCTCATTACTGTATTGTTCATTTTAGCTTTTGTTGCTGTTTGATTTTAAAGGACCATAGCAGTGGTTTTACATTTTTGAGCCCAATAAATATTTCCTGCATTATGCAAAACATTTTCCAAAACATGAAACCATAACTTAGTTTTCATCAATCAAATCAAATGTTTGGGTTATACACCCACCTTAAAATACAATATTTCACCTGCTAACATTTATGAACAATTGTGAAGGCCTAGTCATTTTAAGTTCTCTTTAATTTTCTATAAAAGCATTTTTTTTTCCTCCTGGGACTGTATTCCCAGCATAGTGTAATAAAATGAAAATATACAACAACAACAAAGTAATGACAATAAAAGACAAACCAATAAATGACAAAGATCAAATAGTAAAACGCCATGCTGGATTTTACATTTACAGATGTGGCTTTTGCATTTTAATGCTTACTTTCTTGCTTTTGAAGAAATCCTTTTTAATTAAAAATAGATGTGTAAAAGTATGCATAATTGCAGCATGTGTGTTTGTGAGTCTGTGATTACATTCACAGATATCAGATATAGAGTTTTGATGTGAAACAAGCATTGTGCTCAGTATGGGAACAATCCATGCTGTTATCCTTGTTAAATGTGACCTGTGTTAGCAGTGGGAGCTGTAGCTTTGTTAGCAGCGACATGTGACAGCTCTGGTAGTGGAAATGGTTGTTACTGCTGATCTAGCTGTGAAACACAGTGCCATGTCTCCAGGCAAGCTGGAAGATATCGTCACATGCACACACACACACGTACACGCACACGCACACACACAATCTAAGTAGCATGGATGGAGAGAGGAATCTCAACAGGGATGAGATAGGAAAATAGACAGTGGTCCTTTCCTCCCTCACACCAGAGAATCCCAAAGGCTGTGTACACGAGCACTTTTCTGGTACTCGCTCCATCAAAAAAAATCCTCCTCCTCCTCCTCTTCTATTTTCTGCTTTCTCTGCAGGTGATTGGTTTGATCTCTGATCCCTGTTGTCCTGCCACTTTCCCTCTCTTCCCCTAAACCATATGCTATTGTTGTCTTAGCCTACAAAACAGAGCTGCTTCTGTGACATAAATACACTGGTATATGTTAGCATTATATCTAAGTCAAGCCCTCTGCAAATCTCACCCAACACATTCTAAAACATTAATAGGATTTGCTGTTTCTTCAGCTTTATACTCTGCGTTTACACAGATACTATTTCCTTTGTTGGCGGAGTTGTCTTGAAGCAGAGATGTAAGGGAGAAAGCAATGAAAATTAAAAAGCACCGAATGAAGAGATGCCTAAATTTGTATTTCTTTGAAATTCTTTTCAAATAGTCTTGCCCTGATGCAAACTCATACCACACAGAACAGTGGTTTGATGAGGAAACACAGATTCTCTCAAACACAGCACATCATAAATTGAATTAGAAAGGTCTAATGTTACTGAATAAATGTGTTTTTCATGTCTTTTTTTTCTTTTTTTTTTTTTTTNTTTTTTTTTTTTTTTTTACAGCTCAAAATACTCTTTCACAGTCAGATAATAAATCTGAAACCAATTTTATCTACTTGGTTCCACTGCATTTCTTCTTTTGCACTTTGTTGAGTGTTACTCAGCTTATAATTGCAGTCAGAACAGTGATTGGTGTTAAGGCATCTCCCGAGACAAAATCAACCCAGCCATTTCAAAGATCTAACAGTCTCATTTTAATTTCATTTGTAAAAGGGACATATCAAACTATTCTCCAGGGACTCGTTTTATTTGAAAATCTTCTAAGAAACATGTTCACTTCATCCATATTGCCAAGTCTTTTTTGTCATCTCTAAGATAAACACAAATAATAGTGCTTCTGTGTTATACTGGTAATCTTGCACGCAAACGTTTAAACCCAATAAATACAACCTGCATACATGTTACATTACTGACAATCATTTTCCAAATGTAATTTTCCTGTTATTTTGCCAAGTCCTGTAATCTTTCAAAACCAAATGTGAAGGTGATACACCCACCTTAAAATTCAATATTTCGCTTGCTAACATTTACGGTGGGTAGAGTAGCCAGAAACTGTACTCAAGTAAAAGTATTGTTACTTTATGATAATAGTGACTCAAGTATAAGTAAGAGTAGTCACCAAAATAATTACTTGAGTGAGAGTAA
Source organism: Lucifuga dentata (assembly GCA_014773175.1). Lineage (NCBI taxonomy): Eukaryota > Metazoa > Chordata > Actinopteri > Ophidiiformes > Bythitidae > Lucifuga > Lucifuga dentata. Next base: position 5,301 of record VXCM01000219.1, on the reverse strand, counting down.
GAAAGTATCTATTAAAAAGATTACTTGAGTAGTGAGTAACTTTGATCAAGCTTATTTTCAATAATCAATAAGCTATAAAGTGCTTGTCTGAAGAAAAAAAATGCAAAGTAGCCATATGTACCTTCTAATACAATCCAAATCATATCATATAAAGAAATAGTAGACAATAATAAATCAAATATTTACCACATAAAAAAATTATGATGATTCTGGCCCTGGCCCCAAGACAGTTAGGTAGGTTAGCTTAATGAATTTCCTCAGATAGAACAGGAAAACCTGAGTTAGCATTAGCAGTAGTTAGCTAGTTAAGACAGTTAGCTAGGTTAGCTTAATGAATTTCCTCAAATAGAACAGGAAAACTTGAGTTAGCATTAGCAGCAGCAGCTAGTTAAGTAGCTAAGATTGCAGCTTGAAGTTGCAGCTGCGCCACATGTTTCTTCAAGTTCCATGTTGATTCTTAGAAGCTGAAATGTCACATTTTTAGCAGACANCATGTTTCTTCAAGTTCCATGTTGATTCTTAGAAGCTGAAATGTCACATTTTTAGCAGACAAAGACAGTAATGCATTATGTAGCTGTTGGTTTTGGTAGACTGAAAACAGCGTTTGAATGTGTGGCCATGGATGTGCCTCTTCTAAACCTCTTGCTGTTGATTCTGCCATGACTGTTCTGCTCTGATGAAACCATGGAAACAGAGGGTGGGGGCATGGCTACTTCAGAGCTGAAACAGACAGTGTAGTGTCTGACAATGAGAGGAAAAACTGAACGTGACTGAATTCAAACGGTGAAATCAAAAGTAATGCAGAGTGTGACCAAATGCAACAGAGTAAAAGTATATTTTTTTCTTTGTAAATATACTCAAGTATGAGTTAAAAGTAGTGCAATAAAACTACTCAGTGAAGTACAATTTTGTGAAAAACAAAACTACTTAATTACTTAAATAAATGTAACTGAGTAAATGGACCATGTTACTACCCACCTCTGCTATGCTCAGATGTAGAAGAGACATTCATTTTTAATTTCTCAGTAAAAGCCGTCTTCTCCTGTGACTATATTTCCTATTGGAGACATAAATTTTCTTCCATGCAGCTCCACGTTGGACCAGTTAAATTAAGTAACTTTGACAAAAATAAGAACAAAGTTTTGTTCTTCAAGTTTCATTTCAAGTTTCGTTCTTCAAACTTCAAGAACAAAGTTTTGTTCTTCAGGTTTTGTTGTGTGATGGATTACTTATCTCAAGCATGTTTCAAGTCTCTCAAGTTTATTTTAATAGCGACCGGAATGAACTGAAACCAGTGATTGTGTGGAAGGTAGGAAGAACAATTCAAAAATGTACCGCTCCAGTAGTATGTTTTGGAAAATAATTGGCAAATGTAACCTGTATGTGGATTGTATTTATTGAGCTCAAACATGCAAAATCACTGGTGGGCTCCTTTAAAATGCCATTAGTCACTTGGTTGAACTCCTCTATGTTTGATAGGAACACATTACGCTATAAAAACAGTAACATGTTTCCAGCCTCAGTCCAGATTCTCAAGGGAGAGAGCAGCAGTTGTTGTTTAAGAGCTCCATTCATTCTAGCCTGGCGAAAAACCACCATGACATATGGTGGCTTGATGTAGTTAGCTTGTAAAATGATTTGAAAAAGTACATTTGGATGAAAATAAAAAGTAACCAAGCAATTAAATTGAGTATGGTCAATTTGAAGCACCTGACAGCCCTGATCCAGCTGTGGTGGAGCATCTGGTGAAGGACTCAAAGATTATAAGGGGAAGAGCACTGGATTCCAAAGTTATGAGAATCACAAGTGAACACATGGAAGAATATTCTTTCAGTCATGTTCATGGCTGTAATGTTAAACCACCATTAAAGACACATTCAAAAGGAAAAAAAGTGGAGAAAAAAAAGACACATTCAGAGATGAACTTAAATAACCTTTGTTCTGTGCCACCTGGCAAATGAAAAGAGCATTTGCTTCCCCTGATCTCACACCACAGAAACAGCGAGAAATACTGGTGTGTGGGTCTCTTGGCCAGCATTGATTACTGAGCTGCTGTGAGATTGGCTGCTGGACCTGAGTTCACCTTCAGATCATGTGGCTCCAACCATTTCTTAGCTTATTTGACCCAAATGCATCACCTTTAGCACATTTTTGTACACATCAAATGGGCTGCACAAGCTTAAAGGGCCATACCAATGGTTTTTCAGCTTGCTGTTGCTTGCTGTTTAAAGAAATACAACTCACATACGTTATGTTACTAACAGCATTTTCCAAAACATACAACCATATTTTAGTTTTCCAGCTATTTTTCCAAATCCTCTAATCTTTCAAAATCAAATGTTGAGGTGATACATCCACCTTAAAAATTAATGTTTGCCTATTAACACGTACATCTGAATGTAGAAGGACAGCCATTTTTAATTTCTTGGTAAAAGCCATCTTCTCCTGGGACAACATTCCCCAGGTGGAGACATACATTTTCTTCCACACAGTTCCATGTTGGACTGATTAATAAAGTCACATAATAAACAAACAGACAAATAAATAAAATGTTGTTTTCACTGTGATGATTACTTGTCTCAAGCACATTTCANAAACAAACAGACAAATAAATAAAATGTTGTTTTCACTGTGATGATTACTTGTCTCAAGCACATTTCAAGTCTTGACAAGTTTATTTTAATAGCATACCAAAATGAACTGAAACCAATAGCAGTCTGGAAGGCAGGAAAAACAGTTTTAATATTTATTGCTAGTAGAATATTTGGGAAATGGTTGTCAGAAACATAATGTGCATGCGAGCATATATTGTATATATTGGGCTCAAACATGCAAAACCACCGGTATGGTCCTTTAAAGAAAATCTTTATCCAGTTTTGATGCATACTGATCCTTGCTGCTGAAGAGTATTAAAGTTGGAATGGGAATAACTGCAATCAGTAGATAACAGAGTAAGTGAAACAAATGGGAGTTAGTAAAACAAATGGTTTTGATTTGAGGCCATAATCTTTGTGAGTGCTGCATGGGGAGACAGTCTATGAGACAGCAACAACTATTATTAATGGTAAACTGTGAATAAAAAGACCATAATAAGGCATGCATGATTAGATAAAGAGGAAAAGGTCACAGCAGGTTGATGCATCTGTCTCATTAGCTGCTTTATTTGTGTCCCTTCGTTTACCCTTCATTAGCCTGCCTGTTTCATCCTCTTACTTTCTCCTCTTCGCTAAGTCTCTCCATTCATTAGCCCTGCCTTTCTCCATTGCTTTCTCTCTATCTGTTGTTTCTGAGTGTAATGGCTTCCCACAGTGTGTCTGTCTTTCAAAAATGTCACCCCAATCTCTACACGGTGTACTACTTTTGACATGAGCGCTATGTGCAGCAGACAGGGCATTGGGATTAATTTGCCATATACCTCAGCACCAGACAGGGGTAGAGACTGTGACTGAGGCCCGTCTGACAGCAGAGACGGAGCCTCCTCGCCGGATCCTTCACTTCTCCTTCTGCACTTGATGTCACAGGCAGTGGGGAAAAGGAACAGCGGAGGAGGAGGCGTGCATGTAGCCTTGTGAGATTTAGAGAGAAAAGACAGAGGAGAGCGAGAGAGGAACTATGGGAGGAGAGATACAAGGAGAAAGTGTGCAAGGCAATGATGAAAATCAGTGAAAGGGGATGATCCCAGCACAGAGGAAGGCAGAAGTTGAGGTGGTGGGAGTTGCACTGTAATGCAGCTTGGTGCCAAAAGAGGTCATGTGTGTGCTGCAGATTTCGTACTTTCATAAGACACACATATCTCATAATCATTACCAGTTGAGCAAAAAAACATTCTATAGAATCTGAGACTTTATTAAGCACCCATCTGTAAACCTTAGAGATTAATACGACTGTTTGCCTCTGCACTAGGCTGATTCAGTTGTGTACCAAAGAGCAAAAATGTTTAATGAGATATGCGGCTATATTTATTGAGAGGTGTAAATTATAATATTGTGGTAAAATTATTGTGTTTTTTTTCTTTCTCCCACTTGTCATTTTTGTATTTATTTTTTCTCATTATTCATATTTTTCTTGACAGTATATTAATCCATTTTGCATATTGCTACATCAGTGCACCATCTTAATTCTATAGATGAGCCCAAAGGCTTTTCTTGTCTTTATAGAAGAAACAAGTAATATTGTAAGATAGTGGAGTTATTTGATATCGAACCAGATGACAGCAACCTCACAGATAAAAGGCTAAATCTCATATAAATTTTAATGTACATTACAGTCATTGGAAGGATTAAGATAAGTACATGTTTATTCAGAATTTCCTAGAAGGCAAGAGAAGAACCATACAAACAAAGAGAGGAATACAGCTTATGTGCTTACGCAACTAAGGTTAGCCAGTTCATATTCTCGCTGTGCGCACACACAGCGAGAATATGAACTGCAACATGTATATTTTCTTTTCAACGCACATTAGTCAACATCTAACTATAAAGACAGCAATTTCTGTCTGTGGTACCAGCATCCCGAGGACCCAGCACTGTATGAAGTTGAAAGTCAGCAAGTTGAAACACCCAAGCCTCTGTTTTCATGGACCAGAAGTATGCCTCGTCCAAAGTAATAGCCATTTAAAGACATTTTAAAACGTTAGACGTTTCTTTTCACCCAAAAAATAACTTACTAACATGGAAATAAGACAAAGCAAGAAAATCCCAGAATACATGCTGATAAAGGTTTCAACAAGCTGCTCATTTTTAACTAAACCAACACATTTAATGATGTCGTCAAACCGCTGACCAAAACATCGCTAAAATATGGAATCAATTTGTAATCTTACTGTCGTTTCGAAGGTAAAAGTATCCTGAGAAGATCCCATGATTAGGTTTTGTCACCTCACAGTTAATCCATTTTACAGCAAAATCCCCGTAGACCGGCATCTGTCTCTTTCCTTATGAGTGTACCATAAATGCTAAAATAGTGGCAGGTTTTTTTTTGTTTTTTTTTTTGTTTATTTTGTTTTTAAACCTCAACTGCAGAGAGAGAACCAGGCTTTTATTCCAGCCAGGCCATTATTTCTCATTTTAAAATACATGTAACCTCCAAGCTTCTCACCAAAGTTTCCCTCTACTGTGTTATAGTTAATTAGTTTTAGGTTTCCTTTAAAACCCTGCTGAGGTCGAATGAAAACACGCTTGTTGTGTTATTGTGGTTGCCTAGCAACCAGTCATATATACAGCCTGGTTGTGGCCATTTTTAAATACATGAGTGTTTTTTGTTTGTTTGTTTGTTTTGTTTTGTTTTTTTTTTGTTTGGTTT